>CAXHWN010001908.1:0-13000 GCA_964020975.1 Hermodice carunculata | reverse complement strand
GTGTAAGGTACATACTCAATAAAGGAATATGGTGGTCTAATTTGGACGTGTCGGGGATTCGTTCTGTAGAAGTGACACTCCTAAATTACATAAATTAAAATTCTACAACTTTTGATTGTGATCAATTCGATGTGCCTATAGCAGAAATCTCTATATCGACGTTATATATTGCAGTGCAATATATTTTTTTAATTTATATGTGACTTGTAAAGCTGAAATGTCAAGGTCATTGGGACCTTCCAAAGTTTGATCCAGCCATTACTTGGTCAATTTTCATCCAATAGGCAAGGGCGAGAACAGAAGGTTCAAGAGCTGCCTGAAAGAGGGCACTGCAGTCAGTGGAGGACTAGGGTGGTGTATTCCCATTACTTCAAAGTAACTTGCAACTTAATAACTTGAAAACTACTGCACATAGAAACACCAAATTTCAGACAGTAAATCTAGATGCATAACTGAATACCTCACAAAAAATTGTACAAACCACAGCTACATAAGTGACTAGTTTATTAAAGGTTGCTTTAACATACAAACTAATGGGAATACTTAGCTCTGGCCCTCCAAAAGTTTGTGCATTCAGTTGTGTATTGAGGGGGGGGGAGTATACACCTTAGAGCTAATTCTGACCTTTCTTATTTTAATCATGTTGGACTCAACTTATTGCGACACTGCACATTTTTGTAATTTACATACGACCTCTAAAAGTCAAAGGTCAAGGTTATTTGGCCCTTTAAAATTTTCATCAGGCCAGAACTTGATCAATTTTCATCCAATTCCAGTCATGTCGGGCTCAAATTGCAGGTATTGCAACACTATACATTTTTTGCAATTTACATGTGACCTCAAAAGGTCAAGGTCTTTGGACTTTAAAATAATCATCTGGCCATATTTACAAATGTAGGTCATGTTCGATATCGGTGCTTCCACAAATAGTATTTCATGTAATATATGGGCCAGGATGTGAAAATTTTGAGTATGCTACTTTTCGAAAAAATTGTACTGGAGCATCACGAAAGCCAGGCTAAAAGACGAAAACGCCTTGACATATAGTGGTGCCACCTGCAGTGTTATGAAAGATATGGACCAAAATGTTTGAAAACATGTTGAGACAGAGTCAGAGTCAGAATTCTTTTATTTGACAGAAAGTACAGGTAAATAAACATTACAAACAGTATGTAACAATTGATAGAAACAAGTTCATGCTATTATTTGCAGAAGTGTGACCAGAACTGTCAAGCTTCCACATGAAGACACAAATTTGTGTTCATGTGGAAGGCTTATGATACCAAATGTACTATAGATGCGTAGCATATGCAAAAGTTTGAATTGTATAATATGGATGACCTTCACCTTCTTCCTAGAGGGTAAAGGGAGAATGCATTTCAGAAATGATTTTTTTGTTACGGTCATTACATCTGAATTTGTTCATATGTATCTTTTAAATCATTTCAGAAATATTACACAAACAGTCTAGGACATTTGGAGTCATAGTGGTGGCATTGAGTGGGACTGTCATCATATGTTTTAAAAGTACGCTAAATTCATTTTTTCCATCAAAAAAGAAATGGAACATCTAAATTTATACCAAATGTGCGTTACGCCAATGATCAAAGTCAAAAGGTCAGGACGTAGTAAAGGACACTAAATTTTAAATGTTGAGAAATTAGAAGTCTAATAATACCAAACGTACCACAAATGTTTATCATATATAAAACTTCGATATTGCATAATATGGGTAACCTTGACCTTTCTCAAGGTCACAGACGGAATCCATATCAGGAAATGATTTTATTGTGATGCCCATGATATAGTAAATTGAGGTGGCACTGCAAAACTTACAACAATATCTATTAGGCCGATGGTCAAATTTTGTAATATGTTATGTAATGTTCACCTATTTTTCAGGGTTATTAAGCACTTGAAAAACTAACACTGAATTCAATATGTTAATACAGAATTAGGGGAATGATGCCAAATGTGTGTTCATGTGGAAGTTTAATGTTGCACCATATAGGTGGCCATGACTAATTTCTGAGGGCCAAATTTTTGGTGATGGTCATTAAATCATATGTCAACAGAGCATTAGACCCATGGGCCTCTTGTTTTTGGTTCCCTTATCCGATTTCAAAAAAAAAAAAAAATCTTGAGGAAGCTTTTCACTGAAACTGTTTGCCCAGTTTAGGGGGGGGGGGGGGAGGATTATAGGGATACATCAAAGACAAGATCCCCTTCAAATTTGTTCATGTGACCGATGCCCGACTTCTTTCAAAACTCACCAAACAATAAGTGTTTTTATAATGTGAAGCTGTCACATTGAAATTTGGAGTACCTAGCGTATTTCCTAGAAAAGTCACACTAAGTTATGCTAAATGTTCAGTTATTTCCTCCTCACAGTGCCTTTATAGGAAAACTGGAAATACCGAACCTGGGAGCAGTACAGTACTGTTAAATTTCATTCTACAAATGTAAAGCTTTTATTATGAACATTAAGTAAAAAAGGGCCCCCAATTGAAAATTATCCAAATAAGACGGTCCGCAAAAGTACATGTCTATTGTAAATATTTAAATTGCCCTGCTATCACGACGCTATTTAATATTCATAACGCGACCAACAAGGCTATCTATCTATCTATCTATCTATCTATCTATCTATCTATCTATCTATCTATCTATCTATCTATCTATCTATCTATCTATCTATCTATCTATCTATCTATCTATCTATCTATCTATCTATCTATCTATCTATCTATCTATCTATCTATCTATCTATCTATCTATCTATCTATCTATCTATCTATCTATCTATCTATCTATCTATCTATCTATCTATCTATCTATCTATCTATCTATCTATCTATCTATCTATCTATCTATCTATCTATCTATCTATCTATCTATCTATCTATCTATCTATCTATCTATCTATCTATCTATCTATCTATCTATCTATCTATCTATCTATCTATCTATCTATCTATCTATCTATCTATCTATCTATCTATCTATCTATCTATCTATCTATCTATCTATCTATCTATCTATCTATCTATCTATCTATCTATCTATCTATCTATCTATCTATCTATCTATCTATCTATCTATCTATCTATCTATCTATCTATCTATCTATCTATCTATCTATCTATCTATCTATCTATCTATCTATCTATCTATCTATCTATCTATCTATCTATCTATCTATCTATCTATCTATCTATCTATCTATCTATCTATCTATCTATCTATCTATCTATCTATCTATCTATCTATCTATCTATCTATCTATCTATCTATCTATCTATCTATCTATCTATCTATCTATCTATCTATCTATCTATCTATCTATCTATCTATCTATCTATCTATCTATCTATCTATCTATCTATCTATCTATCTATCTATCTATCTATCTATCTATCTATCTATCTATCTATCTATCTATCTATCTATCTATCTATCTATCTATCTATCTATCTATCTATCTATCTATCTATCTATCTATCTATCTATCTATCTATCTAATGTCTGCAGTCTGCAAATAAACCTCAAGACATAGTTGAGATTTGCACACAGTATTCCTTGGGGCACTACCCACTCTCTTTGTGAAGTCCCACATGTTGGAGAATTATTTGTGTTGTCGATAAATCTTGGATCTGTCGGGAAATATGCGTTTTGACCCATCTGTCTACTTACTGCATCTGGGGAATAAAAGGGTCATGATTAGGGAGTGTGACGAGGTGTACGCAGCTCATGTTCCCGGTACATGCAAGCTTCAGCTGGGCCAGGAAGTGCGTACACTTATCCGCTTCCTGCACGCATTGGCGCACATTACTGCCGTGTCGCCATGATCAGGGTGGATAATAATTTATTTTTGTTTCCTGCTTCCCAACATACTCTCCATCAGATACCGATCCCAAAATATTTATTCAGGGCCAAAAAAAAAAAAAAAAAAAAAAAAAAAAAAAAAAAAAGGAAAAAAATAATAAAATTAGGGTAAACAAAATTAGGTTAGTATTATGCACATGCAATCGATCAATCAAACAAACACGTAACCAAATAAATGAAGTACAGTGGTAGTCATGGGATATTTAAGTGCAAATCAAAAAGGATCTATGTCCCCCATTACAGTATTTTAGCCCTGCTGACTGGTCAATCGCCTGAACTAAAAAATATCGTCCGTTGGTCATCGTCCACAATTGATATATCCAACTTCCTCTCCAAAACCACAGACCACATTTTCTTTAAACTTGGTGGGATGTACCTTTGGTGGGTCTCTACCAAGTTTTTTCAAATGGTCCTGCTCCATTATTTTTTTTAAAGAGGTATTTTGTTCATTATTAAGAAAATCTTTTAAAAAATCTCGGAATTCTTTTGACCAATTACTTTGAAATTACACCAGGAGGGACACTTCTGGGGACTCATAGCTCTTAATTTGTTCAACAGCTTGCGCTGCATTTTTTCTTGCAATTTATTTATTAGTTTTTTTAACGATTTTTTTTGTATTAAAGCTGTTTTTTCTTCTTCTCCAAAGCCGTCACTCTGAAAGTTGGTGTAAATGTGGCCTTTGGTAGGGTCATACTAAATGGGTTACTCCAGGTGATATTCCGCATCCAAGCTTTTTACGACACTTCAATTTTACTTGTCGGTTAATGCCTACATTCCGATTAATTATAATGCAAGTCAATGGGGATTGCAATGGTAACTCATATTTTTTTTTACTTATTCCCCATAATTGTCTACCAGATTCACTTCAAACTTGATAGGGATGTACCATAGAATCCAGCCTTGAACGAACCATTACCGTTTTTCCTTATAGCTCCATGAGAGATGTTCCCATATATATAAGGTCATTTCCTTCTTTTCGTGCCCAAGTCACAAAGTTTACAAGATCATTAAACACAAGGAGCCTTTCGCGTTTTACGTTGAGCTCCCTAACTTATCTCAACCGGTAAACATATAGGTAAGGTGGCAGCCTACGAATAAGTTTCTCTGACAGTTCATTTCTTCCATTCTTTGCATGCCCGATAATATATCTCCAGATGTAATCAAATCATGGGCAAACTCTCTTAAAGCTGAGCTCTCGTTTGATTTGATCATTGGTTTGCTGGTGATATCTGTTAACTCGGTTATTGCATGATCATTGCCAAACCTGTCTTTCAGAATATATTTTGCCCTTTGGTAGCCGTTACAGAGCTCCATGGGTGGGTCTCTACCACGTCTGTTCATATGGTCATGCTCCACTGCTTTCTTAATCATTATGAGTTTTTTCCTTTTATTATTATTATTATTATTATTATTATTATTATTATTATTATTATTATTATTATTATTATTATTATTATTATTATTATTATTATTATTATTATTATTATTATTATTATTATTATTATTATTTTTTTTTTTTTTGGGGGGGGGAGGGGGGGGGCAAAATCTTGAAAAATTTTCCCCGAAACCGGCAGGCCTTTAAAATTGTATAGGGACATTTCTGGGACCCCCAAAACCTATAATTTGTTCAACAGGTGAGGCTGCGATTTTTCTATTTACGAGTTTTTGTGTTTTCTCTATTTTCAACTTCACCTTCGTCACTCAAATTGTTCACAAACTCGGTGAAAATGTGGCTTATCGGTGGATTAAGCAACATTATTCACTAGGTGGTGATATTCTCAATCGCTGATTTTAAAGGATTTTTTTTTCAATTCCGGTACCTGTCGGTTAATACATGCATTATTATAGATTACCATGTAAGGCAATGGGGATTGTAATGGAAATTTACATTTTCGACATCTCATCTAAAACCGTGACCCACATTCACTTCAAACTTGGTGGGAATGCACCTTGGGTGGACCTTTACCAATTCTGATTTTAAGATATTTTACGCATTCTCTTCTTCATTTTTCAGCAAAATCTTCACAGAAACCGCAAAGCCAGTTGCTTTGAAATTGAAGTGGAGACCTCTAGAGCTTAATTGCTCAAAAGATGGTGCTGCGATTATTTTTGAATTTAAAAAAAAAATTGTGCCATATTGTTTTTCTGGGAATTCATTCTTTCTTTCTTTCTTTCTTTCTTTCTTTCTTTCTTTCTTTCTCTCTCTTTCTCTCTCTCTCTCTTTCTTTCTTTCTTTCTTTCTTTCTTTCTTTCTTTCCAGGCAAATTTGTCCGACATTTCATTTGAAAAGTATTACACGTAGAAACACCAAACTTCGCACAAGTATACTCCTATAGATGAAGTCTGGCCTTTTTATAATGAGGGGTCATGCTTTTGAAAATTATGTAAATGAGGGTTAATTAAAGTTTTAAATCCTCAGTATCTTATATACAATATAGTAGATGTGGTTCCGAGTGTATAGGAGTTTGATCAAAGGAAGGTAAAGGTCATCTCAAATGTCAAGGTCATTTCAAGGTCAAAGGTCATGTCAAGGTCAAAGATCAATTTTAGGCCAAAATGTCATTTTTGAGGTCAAGGTTCATTTAAAGTAGAGGTCATCTCAAGGTCAAAGGTCATTTCAAGGTCAAGGGCCACTTTGATGGTGTCTTTCTTCTAGCCCTAACTCAGACAATTTTTATCCAATTTTGATTGTGTTGGGCTCAAATTGTAGCTATGTTAACACTACACGTTTTTGTATTGTACATGTGACCTCTAAAATTCAAAGATCAAGGTCGTTTGGACCTTTGAAAGTTTCGTCCAGCCATAACTTAGCCAATTTCCATCTAATTCTAACCATGTGGGACTCGAATTGCAGGTATTGCAACACTACACATTTTGATATGAACATGTAACCTCAAAAGGACAAAGGTCAAGGTCATTTGGCCCTTTGAAAGTTTCATCTTGCCATAACTTGGTCAGTTTTTATCCAGTTTTGTTCATGTTGGGCTTAAAATTGTGGATATTGTAACACTGTGTAATTTAAATGTGACCTGTAAAGGTCAAAGGTCAAGGTCATTTGGACTTTGATATTTGCATCCAGCAATAAGCTTTTTGTCATGTGAAGTGACAAAGGATAAATGTTGTAGCATTTATATTTACAACGTTTGAAGGCACACAGACAGATTTGCTTTGAAGCAAATCTTCTTTTCTAGTTTCAACTGTGCTGCTGTGACAATTTCATGGGAGTGTCACTGGCATGACAAGTGGGTATACCTATGCTTGTTTACATTCAAGAAAATATACTCTACATTTCAGGAAGATTCATGTGAAAACTACCACTTTTCCCAGCAAATTCAAGGTGCAGCAAAAATGCCCCCCTCCCCCGCCACCACCAAAGGCCACTTTTTTCAAATTAGCAATTTTTCCAAAAATGTGAAATTAACCCACTTGTCCTCGGAGTTACAATACCGAGGACAACTTCAGCTCAATTGGTAAACGTCATCAGCTATATCATCATGAATAATATGATACGTGTTCTATTTAATCACGCAAGATGTTTCACCCTAATAAACTTCGAAGTAAAACAACAGACGACTGATATCAATTTAAAATCTCGGCTATTATGGACATTGGGTCACGTAAGTGTTTTGAAGGGAACTAGAGTTGTTTACAGAGTGCAGGCCCACAGAAAAAGCATATACAGGCATATATAACAAAGTATGTCAAGCTAAATCAAAGCAAAATCATTAAAAAAAAAAAAGGGAAAACAAAACCACCCCCCCCAAAAAAGGAAAAAACAAACAAACAAAGACTACAGAAGAAGATTTGCTTTTTTAATTGCTACACTTTGCCATTTTTCAACAGAATTTAAATTTCGTGTTAAAGCCTAATTTGCATAAATTAAAATGCCGCAACTTTGGTTCTTGGTTCATTGAATGTAGCCATGTCACGAACTTATAAAGTGAACTTTGAATGACACTACTTAAGTAATTTTGTGTATTTGCTTAATTTGCAAAAAAACTAAAATCCTACAATATTGATTTATGATTCATTGGATGGGGCTGCCTCTAATTAGCATAATTTTAAATTCTACAACTTCCATTTACTGTCTACTACATTGGCAGGTGTCTCAAATCTATGTATGCACACTGAAATTTTGTGTCTGTCTGCAAAAGTTTGATTTGGAGCTTTTAAAATTGTGATAATTTGCCTAATTTTAAACATCATGACTATTCCAAATGATATGCGCAATTTCACCGGTAGGTCAGTCAGCATGGCAAGTTTGGTAGTTTTCGAAATAATAGTGTCCGAGAAAAATTCCGGACAAATTTGGTCGTCAAGACGAAAGAAAGAACTAGAAAAGAAGATTTGGTTCACAACACTTCTGGGTGCCTTCAAAATGAGAACAGTTTGAAATGCTTCACCTTGCCATTGTTCAGCAGAATATAAATTTTGTGTATTAGCCTAATTTGTATCAATTAAAAGCCTATAACTTTGGCTCATGGTTCATTGGCTGTGCTCATGTCACAAACCTATAAATTGAAGTTGCAATGGTACCTCTATGTATGATATTTTTGAGTTATTCAAGATTTAGATTTTGTGTATTCGCCTTATCGCATAAATTAAAACCCTACAACTTTGGTTCTTTGGATGCATCTATGTCACAAACATATAGAGTGAAGTTCAAATGACACCTCTATTTATGATAGTTTTGAAGCTATTAAAGGTTTAAATTTTGCATCTTCACCTAATTTTCACAAATTAAAATTCTACAACTTTGGTTCAGGGTTCATTACATGCGGCTATGTCACAAACCTGCAAATTGAAGTTGGAATGGCACTTCTATGTATAATAGTTTTGAAGTTATTTAAGATTTAAATTTTGTGTATTCACCTAATTTGTATAAATTAAAATTTAACAGTTTTGTCTCATTGGATGCGTCGTTGTTACAAACCTTTCAATTGAAGTTGGGATGGCACCTCTATCTATAATAGTTTTGAAGTTATTTAGAAACATTTAAATTTTCATTTTTTGCATAAATTCAAAATTGTACACTTTTGTTTATGGTTCATTGGATGCAGCTATGCTACAAACTTTTAAACTGAAGTTGGAATGACACCTCTATCTGTAACAGTTTTCAAGATTTTAATTTTGCATATTCACCTAATTTACATATATTGAAATCCTACAACTTTAGTTCATGGCGGGCGGTTTTGCCACAAACCCAAATTTGAAGTTGGAACCATGAATTATGTTTGGCAGTCGATCAACAAAAAGAAGTCAGAATCGTCTTTCTCAATATAAGTAAGGCCTTTGACAAAGTGTGGCATAGAGGCCTCCTTCACAAGTTAGAAAAAAATGGCGTCATAGGAAACTTATTACTATGGTTTCAAAATCACCTGCATAACAGACAGCAACGTGTTGTCCTTAACGGTCAATCGTCTAACTGGGGTACTATTGCCGCTGGCGTCCCCGAAGGATCAGTTTTAGGTCCTCTTCTGTTCTTAATTTATATTAACGACATAGTAAACGTTGTAAATTCTAATGTTAAACTTTTTGCCGACGACACATTCCTCTTCCTCACATTATACGACCCAACCCATGCTGCTACTATCCTTAATCAAGATCTTGCCTCTTTGGACCAGGCTAATTTCTTTTAACGCCTTAAAAACTGATACTATGCTTATTTCTCTTAAAAAAACAAATATCAGATCACCCGCCGCTTGTATTCCAAGGTCACCAACTAGAGAATGTATCCGAACATAAACATTTAGGTATTACCCTGAAATCTAATTTAAAATGGAATGCTCATATCAAACAAATCGCCACCAAAGCCTCAAAGCAACTGAATATCATGAAGACTCTATAATATCGCCTAGATCGCGACACACTTGGAGTTATTTACTTTTCATTTATTCGACCTTCGATTAGAATACGGTAGTGTGGTCTGGGATGGCTGTGCACAGGCCGATGAAAGAATGATAGAGGATCTGCAACAGGCTGCAGCCTGCATCGTTACAGGAGCTATGCGCACAACCCCTAATGTAAAGTTATATGAGGAGACTGGCTAGGAGACCCTTTCCAAACGAAGAGAGAGGTCGAAACTTACTATGATGTATAAAATTATCCACAGGTTAACTCCAAATTATTTGCATGCTTCTCTTCCTAACGTCCCAGCACCAAACGAAAATCCCCCTTATGACACCAGGCGGCGGTCTGCTATTGACAGACGGTCTGAAGTGCCTTTGTTCCATTCAAGATTAATGTTGTTGGGTAAATCCTTCTTTTCTTCACCCATTAAATTGTAGAATCTTCTGCCACTCGACGTGCGTAATTTAACAACTTTGAATCAATTTAAATTGAGAATTTCTTGCCCCAAGAAATTGCCGCTGAAATATCCCGAACTTTTTAATAAAGGTAAGAGGTACATATCTATTTTACACTCCAGTTTGCGCATGGGTCGCAGCCAATTGAACGACCATCTGTTCCAAATAGGCGTCAAGCCGTCACCAGCCTGTTCTTGTGGTGCTGCTGCTGAAAGCGTCTGGCATTATTTTCTGACTTGTCCACGATATGTTATTATACGTAATAGCCTTCACATATCAGTTAATTCGGTTCATGCATCGGTCTGTCTAAATACAGTTTTCGTTTGGTGATTCCTCCCCTTGTTTGGAAGACAATGTTTTAATATTTCTCTCGGTGCAAGAGTTTATCGAACAAAGCAAACACTTTGAGGTTGAATCATTAACCTAATGATATGCATATTTTTCACGAGCCCCTCGATCTGTGTTCTCGTGCTGGTGGTGTCACGCCTTCTCTTTGTTGTGGCTCTGCATTACAACCCCTCGAGTGCTTTTTGCACTCGATGTGTGGCGGCGCAGCCGGTTGTGTGTTACGTTTGTCCTGTGCCTACGTCCTCCTTCACAAGGGGGATTAATATAAGGCTCTGCCCTCCTTCCCAATTGTATTCTACGAATAAAATATATTTAAACCAAGTTGGAACGGCATCTCTATCTGTGATATTTTTGGCGTTATTCAACTTTTAAATTTTTCAATGCCCCTTGTTAGCATAATTTGAAATTCCACAACTGTCATTTACTGTCCATTATATTGGCAGGTGTCACAAACCTAAACATGCACATCGAAATTTCGTGTGTCATCCTGCAATAGTTTGGAAGATATAGTGCTTTTAAAACTTTAATTGCCCCTCATTTGAATAATTTAATACATCAGGACTATTCCCAACGATATGCAAAATTTCATTGGTAGGTCCGTCACCATGGCAAGTTTTGTGGTTTGGGAATAATAATGTCCGAGAAAAGCTCTGGACAAATTTGGGTGCCATGGAAAGAAAGAAAGAAAGAAAGAAAGAAAGAAAGAAAGAAAGAAAGAAAGAAAGAAAGAAAGAAAGAAAGAAAGAAAGAAAGAAAGAAAGAAAGAAAGAAAGAAAGAAAGAAAGAAAGAAAGAAAGAAAGAACCCGAGGGAAAACAATATGTCTGGGTTGGCACCCAGACATAAAACAATGAAAGAAGACAGAAAGAAAGAAAGAAAGAAAGAGTTCCTGGAAAAACCAAAATGTCTGGGTTGGTATCCAGACATGGTAAAATACAAACCAAAAAATCCTAAACAACGAACAAAAATACCTACATGGAAATTAAATTTTCTCAACGATCATTTTGTATCACTCAGGTGCTCTTAAGTGGAATATATATTCACCTAGGTAGTTTGAAAAAAAGGAAGAGGCTTTGCATGGATTGCCATTTGAAAACGCATTTTCAACATATTGATACTACAGTGCAGCCCGAAGGGTGTGAAAAGTTGTACCAAGCGAGGATGACCGTACTTTTTTGTTTTGAATGTGTTGCTTTAAAGAACCGACCAAAGCATGCCTATTTTATCGTGTGGAATAGGAAGCAACATGTTTTTTTTTCTTTTGCTTATATATATATATATATATATATATATATATATATATATATATATATATATATATATATATATATATATATATATGTATATATTTATACTATTGTGGGGGTGGGTGGGAGAATGGTCTAGCCTGACTTAAATTCAGTGTAACTGCGCGAAAACCCAGAGCAACTTGGTTAGAACTCAGATTTTGGAGATAGCCTAATCAGTGACTGCCACCGACCACGCAGGCTTTGAAGCTGGGACGCAGCAAAAAGCGCCAGTAATGAGGTGCTGGTATGAGGTCGACCGCTCGTGGACTCTCAGTCAGTGGAAAAATCATCATTTTTAGCACAGCTGACTTGTGAGTCTACTGCACTCAGCGGATGGTAAGTTGTCTGTCGTCCGTCCAAAATTCACATTTTCGAAGCTCCACTTTAAACTCAGCTGGAATGTACCCTGAGTGTGTCTCTACCAAGGTTGCTCAAATGGTCATGTTCCAGTGATTCTTTAAAATATGTTTATGATTTACTTTTCAAACTGTTAAAAAATCTTCCTCTCCGAAACCGCTTGGCCAATTGCTTCAAAATAACATAGGGGAACCCTAGACGTTAATTTGATCACCAGGTGGCGCTGCAGTTTTCTAATGTGTTTTTCGCAGTTTTCACTTCTTCAAAGCAGTCTCTCAGATTGTGTTGAAACATGTTGGAAAGATACTTTGTGGAAGTGGTCAAACATGTTTTCCGCTGAGTGGTGATGCTGAAGACCCCCATGGCCTATATTTAACGAATTTTTCAATTTCAGGTACTTATCTGTTAATGCATATATTCCTATCGACTACCATGCAAGTCAATAGAGAGTGCAATGGTAATTGATTTTTGTGTGGCTATTTTTGACTTCTTCTCCAAAATTGTGCTTCATATTATGAAACTTACTGGAAATATTTCTTCTGAAATGGTCTAACAAGTTGGCCACCAGGTGGTGTTACTGTCAATCCCTGATTATTCACGAATTTTACAATTCGAGAATTGGCCAGTAAATACACACAATCCTTTGATTACCATGTAAGTCAATGGGGACTGCAATGATACCTCACATTTTCAACTTCTTCCCCAAAGCCGTTGACCCGATTCGCTTAAAACTTGGTGGGGGTGTACCTTGGTCAGATGTCCACTGAGTATTTGATTGGTCATGCTCTAATGATTTTTATATCTTATATACATTTTA
>CAXHWN010001907.1:0-28000 GCA_964020975.1 Hermodice carunculata | reverse complement strand
TCCGGTGTCATTTGGCGTGTTAAAGTGATTTATTGTAAAGCTCAACACTAATGACCTATGAGGCTTAAAAGCGAGGTCTAGTCCGGCAGAAATTTGGGTTCACCTGAAATTATTGTCCATAGTCTTTTTATGTTTGATTAATGACTTCTGGGTCACACAAAGTCAGAAAATGGCGGGTGACATCTTGTCACCCTTGAGCATTTTGAAATATTGATGGTTATTCATTTAGCCTTACCCTACCCCCATATTTTTCTTTCACCACACGCTGACAATGTATTTCAAAATAACCATTCAAATCAATGATTGGATGACCTCGTACTTCCAAATAGAGAGCACAAAACGAAAAAAAAAATGCGGTACATATTGTGACCTTGAAGTGACCTTAACCTTCACATGCCCCTCACCTGTTGACTGTTCTATTAATTTGACATTGTTTTTTTCCCTGTTTTTGTACATGTGTGTCGTATTGATGTAAAACAATTGGCATGTGTAATATTATCCTCGAAATTCTCTTTGACCTTGACTTTGGGCATGACCTTGATAGGCTTACAGTCTTCAAAAAGTTGGTTTCCAGCACTTTTGAATCATGTTTGAATTGTTTGCAGGTGAAAAGGCATTGGCTGACAAATAAGTTTTATTTTTCTTACAAGTAAACACTTGCAGTAGCCGATGGAGCAATCAGTAATGCAAACATGCAGCATATAGGTTAAGAGTACTGTCAAACTACATTTCACCCTCCGCACATAAAGTGCCGGAGGGTATTGGCGTCCCCTGGGTCGTCTGTCGATCCGTCGTGTCAACATTACCATGATTTCTCGAAAAATATCCACCGTAGTTGTACCGAATTTTTGTCACTGCAGAACCTTATGATGGACCACGTTTGTGTCGAAAACCAGCTTTCTCTGGGTATTTTAAAACATTTCATAAAACTTTTAATGTATTTATTCGAAAGCCGTATCAGTGGCGTCAACTCTGTCCATGTCACTGCGATATTTAAAAACAATTTACTGCAGCTTTACCAAATTTTTGTCAGGATTGATCATGTTGCTTATTTAAAACCAGTGTCTTTTGATAACTATTTGCCTTTTCATGGAAATTTAAATGTATTTATTTGAAAGCTGTCTTAGTGGCGTCAACCCTGACGACGTTAGCGCTCTTTCAAAACATATTGACTGCATCTTCATTAAATTCTTGTCAGAGATGTATGTTATGATGGACCAAATACTATTTCAAACCAGTTTCCTCTAACGATTTTTAAGCATTTTATGAAACTTATGATGTCTTATTTGATGGCTGTCTGCGGGTGTACAAGGGGAGGACGTTGCCATAATATCTCACAAGGATTCAATGCAGCTTCAGCATTTCTTTTTCAGAGACGCATGTTATAGTGGACCACATTCCCATTAAACACCAGCTTCTTCGTATTATTTTAAACTTGTTATGAAACTTTTGAAGTACTTATTTGATGACCACCTGAGTGACGCACAGTACAGTGGACTCTGTTGCCAGAACTTGCCCCAAGAACACTTCCAAAATTGCTCTTCAATATCATAGACAGCAATAAGGAAAATTGTATGTAAAGTATTCTACTGCGACATTAAGAAAAAAAAGGTTGTGGGCACGGAGGATAATCCGTTCTTTCGACACCATTTTTATTCAGCCAATTATGGCTTGAATTGATTGCAGTTACGCATGTAGCATAGTAACTGTTTAAATGAGAAAGGCCGATGCTAAATCTGAATATTTTTCTGTAGTTCAATTTCTATATTTTCAGGAATTTTACACAGTAGAAAAATACTCTTTTTAACTATAGATATGTATTTCGGATTTTAGAAGTTATTGTGAGCACCTCTTAGTCTCTACGAAAATATTCTGTTACCATTCTTAAAAGGCTTTGTTAAATATTTAGACTAGATCTTCAAAAACACCCTTAGTTTTGCAGTCTGTATTTTGTTTTCCATTTTATTTAAAGGTAAGGAAAATTTAAAGGTAATTTATTCAAAGGTAAGGAAATTCGTTTGCGGCCGTCCGTAAGACATTTTACATTTTCCACATCTAAAGAATCATTGCAAGGTATATTTTGATTTTGAAAACGGATGTTCCGTAAGTGGTTCCCTACTAAGTTTAAGAAAGAGATGATAATGCAGTATTTTCTAATTTTATGATGAATATTTTTACTTTACTTAATTAAAAAAAAAGAAAAAATGAAATTTCTGCTGAAAAACCGTTAAGGCAATTGCTATGATATTGCATACAGAATAACCTGAGGATATGCAGTTCACAGTTCACAGTTTGAACATTATGGTGTGGTCTGCGTTTTCCTATTTTGCATGAATTTTGTGCACTGAGGCTATTTTTGTCTTTATCTCCAGAACGGGTACATAGAATTATTTGAACTGTTAGTATGATATAATCTGAGTAAACACGACGCAAGTTGGCGAAAATCATGAGAATATGTTAATTTTTGGTGAAGCTGTGGGACATCAGATTTTGGGACAATGTGTCGGTAGCACTACAATTGTACAGGCATGTAGCAATACAGTGCATGTGCTGTGATACTGTCAAGATAGATTTGTGGAATGCTTTGACCAAATAACTTTTACGGTAGAAATTGAGATGCTGTCATGAAACCTGTACTGTAGAAGCGTATTATGAGAAAATTGGTGAGATTGACATCCAGCGACCTTGACTTTGATCACTAGGGGTCATGAGATTTGTTCACTTGTGGACGGAATATCTGGAGCTACCAACAGGAAACTTTTATTGTTGGAGCATCTCATTAGAATCTTGATAGGGTTCGACATTCAGTGATATCGACTTATTATTAAAGGTCACCAGGGGTCATCATCAGTCGCGATATTGTAAAAACTGGTGTATGGAATGTTTTGTTTTAAGTCACACAGAGTTGCTCTGGCTAATAGTCATCAGATGCGTGAACAAATTGCCAAGCAAAACTGTGTATCTTTTTACAATGAATGTTTAGTAGATTCAAGCTTTTTTTTCCCTCCTGACTGCACAGGTCTTATATATTTGCTTTTGATCTTGGTAAGTGTGGATCTTTGGCCCATGATTACCACTAAACACCACCAGAAATGTACATATGATGTTTTTTATTTTGATCTTTAGTAACCTAGTTTGGAAGGCCAAACAGACACAGTGGCTTATATCTTTGTAAGGGCAGATCCTCCGCCCACGATTATTCTTGAACGAATGTTCTGTTCTGATGGCTTTTCTTTTGGTGTTCTTAAATTTGATTTTGAATAATCTTCAGAGTTCACACTGACATATTGGCCTACATCTTTATAATAATTAAACCTTCAGTCAACTATTGATGAGAACTAGTACAGTCCATGTATAGATTAGGTAAGTTTGCACTTGCGGAAACCGATTCCGGTCAGCACAGAAAAATCATGATCGCTCTGTTATATGTTTTAATTCCAATATGCATTTTTGAAGTCGTAAATGACCATCTGGACGCTAACTTTGTAACACGTTTAAAGATATTTTGATAGTTTGAGATCAATCAGCTTGTGTAGTGTCAGCACAAGTATAATTTATTTGGGTTGACAATCAGCTTGCCCAGTGTCGGAACAAATATTGCTTGACCTTTGGGTCATGTGATGGTCAACGTCACTTCAGGTACAAACGGTTAAATAGATCCCACATAACCAATACTGTAGTTTCGTAGTTTGTGGTATATGGTTGTCTATCGCAAGCTTACACATTTTTTGTGTTTTTGTTTTTCTTTCTTTTTTGTAGGGTACGCGGGGGGGGGAACATCAAAATGCTTATGGGTGACAGGATGTCAGCTGGAATTTTTCAGAAATGTATACCAAGGTCTCTGAAAATCAGTTAAAAAAAAAAACTAAAGACAACAAATGCATGTTCTGCCCAAATCTAGCATTTATCTGCCATCGTGTCGTTGTCTTGGCATGTCAGAGCCCTGGCCATCTCACTCTCAAAGCAAGCCTGATAAGTCTCTCATTTTATTGTCAGGAAGTAGTTGTAACATCCGAAGTTAGCGAAAAAGATTAATAATTTCTTGAGTAAAACCTCATGAAGATATATGCACCATCAGAGACAGCCAGCCGTTGCTAGTCTCTTTCTCCTCCTGCCAAAAATCAGGTGGTGTGTGTGAACAATGTTCTGTCGTTCTCTGCTTATTTACCCTTTTTTTGCCATTCGTTTTCATTGCAATGCTCCCAATGCACGCCGAGAAAAGCTATTGACCCCGGATATTTTCTCTGGAACTAGAGGTATGCTGGTACTTGAACTAAACGTCTTTTTATGGGGAATGCGAATTTGAGTTCCTAATGATAATTCAGACTAGCTTCACTTTAGAAGCTCGACTTTAGACGTGATTAGCACTGAAAAAGTTAAGAACCCTTGGAGTAAGACGGCTGATCTCATTGTACAAGTTGTTTGGTGGCCCAAATGGTCTTGTTCTCAGCAGGGCTCAGCCGACAATACCAATAACCTTACAACAACAATCAAGACTAAACATCTCTAATATCTGCCAGGCCTTCCCATAGATTATGTCGCTTCCTTCCGGGAGACTGTGGCTAGTATTCTGTCCGGAAGATTTTAAAGGCAGGAGGTGAAGGGACTCCGTGTATGTAAATTTCACGTGGTTTCCTTAAACCTGTCCTATGCACATTGGTCCACCCTTTCCGATTGTTGATACGCGAAAAATATAGTGCCCTGGACTATTTTGTCACAAAAAACAAAACAAAACTTCTCTTCTTCTGTACATATTGTAGAACAAATTGTCATTAAGCACTATCAAAATTTACTGCTGTGGCATAGCCATCGCGCCTCATGTATGAGGAATAGGATGGATGAGTGGTTCTGTCCTGTTAATGACATTGTTTACTTGTAGACACAGACATTATTGAGGGAGTTGATTGTTTCCTTGTGAAGCCCCGATCTTTTTCTTTGCACAAGTCTGAGCTGGATAGGCTTCTTTGCCCTTTTGGGGCATTGGGGTCTTACCTAGAGACGTTTGCGTGCAACATAAATGTTTAAACCCTCTTTCGCTTCTGAGCTTTGGAGCTACCAACAGTCCACTGAACTCCAACTAGATTTTCAGCTGCATTAACATATACAAAATGGTGGTCTCTGGTCTTTAAAACTTATCATGCTGGCAGCAAAGGCAGTAAAAAGCAGCAGCTTCAGAGGCTGGTCTTTTGCCTGTTGGCTATATGCAGTGAGCACCCAGAAGTAGTAAACTCGGCAAACGAGTTGGCTGCATTTGTCTCAGGGTGAATGAAGTTTTTCATGCTAAAAACAGCTACCTTGATGCACTCTCCAGTAAGTGAAGGCTCCTTTTGTGTACGTGTTGTCGCATATTAATAGTAGTTGTAAACACTGGTTGATTAAAGAAGTCCCACCCATAAGGACAGCAAAGGAAACTCTTTCCTCTTCAGGATAAGATCAAAGTACTTGCAAGCACACCCAGGGCTAATTACTCGCCTTATCAGATATATTAGCATTAACACACACTCAGGGATACATCTAAGTTTATACTCAACCCTAGACTTTTACTCAAACCCCAGGTTGGAGTCCAGGCAATGTTTCTAGCAAATAATGTAATGTTACACATTGCTTGTAGGCATTTTTTTTCCAGCGAGGCAAAAGGTGTTTTGGATGAATTTGACATGATTTAGTTAAAAAAACATACTGTAAAGTCTACATGTGCAGCCACTCACCCATGAACTTATATCATATGAAAATTTATGTTTTTGCCATTCTTATTTTTTTGTTAATTTGGCATGACATAATATTCAAACGTTTATTGGAATTTCAAAGGCACAATGGCTATTCCCAGAATAAAGAACATGATTAAGTTTGAACCACATTTTAATTCTCCAACAGGGTCAGTGGGTCGGGAGCGTGGGCGTTTCCATTTCTTAGACTTTACGGCATCGCGAGATCAAGTTTTGGCTAATTGGTTATTTGCGGACAAGTGGGGTTGCGTGGGACACAGGTGTAGCGTAGGTAGTCTGGCTTCTTATCCAAATTATTGTAGTAGCAGCAGCAGCAGCAACACGTTTCCGATCTTTCTTTAAGTCAGCGATGTAGAACCTCTTTTTGTGTTTCTGATCTACAATTGATCCACTTGTGAATAAGATTTTTAGCGAGGATTCTTCACTCACCCACCCGTTACTCCAGTAGTAGTTAGGGTTTAGTGTCCACTAGATGTGTGACTGACATATAATCTCTCCCTTAGTAGCCAGCTTTAATGCGTTTTAATTATTAAGGAAGGAGAAAGGAGACGAGAAGGTATAAGTCCAAGTACTACGTTTTGCCTATGGGATATATACATGTAGGTTATTGTAATCTGACACGGAGTTCTAAGTCTCATTACGAAATAGCATCTTTCATTTGACAATGTAACCAATCATTATGTTCATCACAATGAAGTCCATGATAATGCTCATTTCGCAGAAGTTTCAGCGGCGCATGCGCAGTATCAAATGTGCGTCGTTGTATTTTCATGTTTATCTTATTTTGATTATCTAAAAATCTGTACATTGGAGTTGGGAAACGTAGCTAGAAAATGCAATATTTCAGTACTAGCTTAACATAGTAGAAAGTTTAACGACTGTGTTGTTTAAACGGAAATACTTTGTTTGAGACCGCAAATAAACTGAAACTGACACTAGGGGAAAATTACTTGTTTTTTTTTTTTCAGAACAAACGATTCACATGTCAACAGATTAATAGGTGGAATCTTAATGATACATCATACAATCAGAAAACATCTGTTTCATATCATTTTGCTTAGTACAACGTTTTTGTCCTATACTGCAACTTTCTGAGATTTTACTTTCTGATTGTCTTTTTTTTTTTTTGCCAAAATAAATTAAAGAGTATCGTCAGTTTAACATAGAACATAAGACAATGCTATGCTTCAAAGAACAACTAATTCAAAGCTGAGAAAAAAATCCGCCTAAACAATTACTTGAAAGGAAAATTGCACGTGGAGTCTATCATAATGAAAACCAAAACGCATTGACAGTTTTCAACATAAATGTGACTAGAAAATGGTTTTGAGAGCTTAAGTAATGAAAATTGTTTTATTTTCGCCTGTTTATTGTATGTTTGAAATTTTTACCTAAGTTTGAATTTTTACTTTGTTGGACATGATTCCTATGCAGACAATGATAAAACACTTTTTCACTGCTTTTTAAATTTCACATCTCTCCGTCATCGCGATATAAGCAAAACTGAGAATATAGTGACATTAAAACAATTCATACTAATGTTAACAATTATTAAATATTTGTATACTGGGCTCGTAATGAATATTGCCAGCGCAAAGTCATGGTTTCGAAGATAATACGTTCATGCTTAAATGGCCAGGGCATTGGAATACCTTATCCAGGATACGCTCACAATTGTGACAAAATACCAAAAGGTTTCAAAGAAATATGACAGTAGCAGTTCTAGGTTGGATCAGAATTGTGGCAAACACTGTGCTGGGTTGGCTGAGAGCTGAGGCAAAATAGCACTGGGTTGGTTGCAAACTGTGACAGAGTAACGCTGGGTTGTTTAAAAAAGTGTGCGAAAATAGTAATGGTTTGGCCAAGAGGTACAACACACCTCATGGTGGGCTGGCCAGAGTACATGACCAAGTGTGTGTGTGTGCGGGGGTGTGCGTATGTGTGTGTGTGTGGGGGGGGGGGGTGGGTGGGTGGGTGGGTGTGGGTGTCCAAAGGCATGGTAATCTTCCCTTAAGTTCTATTAATTCTCTGAGGGCATCGTGGAGCATATAACTCACACAACTGTAGGCAACGCAAAGTCCACTTCATTCTCAGGACACTGTGTTTGGTCATTGTCAAATTTATTCCTGTTTCTTTGCATATTGCTTTTGATAAGGAGACATTCGTGAATAGGCCATATCCACAGTCATTCTTGTCGCTACCGCCGGGGACGGTAACAGCAAACACTTGCCAGACAATGGCGTCAGACGGTTGGAACAAATGGTGGTAATAGGCAAAACGAGAGTCATTTCCCAGTAGACCAAACTGTACAGCAAAAGGAAAAGACAGGAAAGGTGAAAGAAGAGATGAAAGAATAAATGAAAGAGCGAAGTAATGGAAGGGGGGATGGGTGTAATGTGAAAGGAGGAAAAAATTTAAAAAGGAAGAAAGAAAGAAAAAAAGAAAGAAAGAAAGAAAGGAAAGAAGGAAGAAAAAAATGAAAAAAAAGGAAATTTTGGAAGAAAGAGAGAAACAAAAAGAAAAAAAGAGAGCAGTCTACCTTTAAGCGTTTTAATGTAGTTTAAACATCGACTGCAGTGGGCGTTTTGCATTTCAATATAAATTCATACTTGGTTTGTATAGAGCATGTCATGATGAAAAATATTATGCATTGTTATATGTACTCCATTCTCTACTATATCTGTGTGGCACATATTATTCAGTTAATGTAAGCTATTGTGTTTTCTACAGTCTCTGGCTGGGTAAATGAATCCAGCTAGACTTCATTCTTGATAATGTTTTGGCATGACCTTTTCAAAGTGTCGTGGCATTTGCGAGAAAAGCAAAATGACGCTTTGAGAGCATATGTATCAATTTTACAATCTGAGCGAATTACGCTTTTTAAAGCTGATCATGCTCCGAGTATGATTCCAAATTAAATTCTTGTCGCGTTCTGCAAGCTTACCAGCGGTCAATATAGGCATGTTGCTGTCTACAGTATTATGCCAATTGTATATATTTTTGCGTTTGGGGAAATCATAGGTATCAAGCATATTATCTTAGAGTGAAAGACAAAGAATTAAATCCTAAAACGCAATGTGCCAAAATATGTGAAGCGTTAAACCAGCAAAATGGCATTAGAGTGTGGACAAACACCAGAAACTGCGTCTGTATATTCTCCCATTTTATGTAAACACTATTCACATTATAAAAGTTATTTTTGCGTGTTTGAAAAGGTGATTAAACACACATCTATACGTGCGCAATTTAAACAGTTGAGATTGGTTGGTAAAATTATATTGAATTAGTATGTTTGATTACGAAATGTATCGATGTTGGAGGTAAAAACATGACATGAAGATAGCGCGACACATGACGTAGCTCTATTTGAAAATGTAATGACACAAGGATAACGTCCCAATTATCAATATGATAACACTCATACATGGTAGGTGCTATATTGTCGTTTGAAACCATTCAAACGGGTGTTTGTTTCGCATGTAACTTCATGCTATTCCATAATTTTGGACACCGTAAAACTGAACATCATTTGACTGGATTGGCTGTGAGTCAGCGGCTGCAATTCCGTGCTTCTTTGTCTTATGCTATGGCTATGCACACTTGATACTAGCATGGATATGGATGTTTGATGGTGGTGCCGTGTCTTAACATTGACATTGTCCCATTAAAGTTCTGTGTCAGCATATCTATGGCGGTAGTTCTACGACCTTTGCATATAATTACCTTACCTGCCCGGTTTAAGAACTTTTGCAGCATGTCTATGTTTTAAGGGGAGCAATTTGACCACACAATATAACAATAACCGTAAATGTTACATGATATCACAATCAATGAATTATAAAACACTGAACTGAACTTTTGGATACAAATGGAGATACTCTTTAGAGTATATACCAAGGTGTTCAGAAATTTTTGAGCATATGTTATCCAATATTTTTGTTCCCGGGAAGTTGTTGATCGAGCCGTAATCCGAGATAAAACTATCAACCGGTATAATTTATTCCCCGTCTGCTGTAATCCGTAGGTCGCTGTTTTTTGGGTCTCGCGGTACTTTCCAGCAGCATCTATGTGGTTTTCTGAATACGAGATAGTTTTCTGCCACCCACCTGGCTGCATTACTCATCCAGTATGTTAAAACCCTTGTCTATCACCCACAGTCTTAGCTGCGAAAACTATAGCTGTGTCATTTCAATTCAAGGAAACCTTACTATGTTAAAGAAAGGAAGAAATGTCGTTGATAAATAAAACGAAAAGTAATGGGGTTTTAATGCAGCCCTGGAAGACACCATGTGCTATTTCTTTCTGGTCAGGAAGTCCCCCCCCCCCCCAAGGCACGTATTGTGTCGGTTTAGAGAGGCATTTTAACCGACGTAGTTCTATATGATCAATATTTATGTGTTTCAGCATTGTAATCAAATTTCACGCGAAATGGTATCAAATACTTTTTCATGTCTACAAAACAGACGTTTATCATCAGTTGTGTGTCCATGTTACCGAGCCCGAAAGTATTGACGCCTATCAATGTAGGTCCTGCAGAGTGGAAGGTTTCATTACCACTTTTATGTCAATTTAGTTGGTTGTTCTGTGTTCATAGGCATAAAATATATCTTGGACAAGCCATTCAAGCACTTTGCTATAATACTGTTCGCTAAGATTTGGCTGTAGTTGCCCGGATCCGTCAAAGGGCCATCTTTGTGGATTGATGATACATTTGCTTGTTTCCACTGAGCTGGTAACTTACACGTGTGTAAAGATCGGTTAAACAGGTAATAGCATGGGACTGGATGTTATGTGTGCGACTGCCTTCAAAAACGCTGGATGCATGGCATCTGGGCCGCTAGTCTTACAGGCATTCAATCATTTCAAAACCTGATATGCCGATTCTTCAGGCACCTCCTCGAAATGCAGTCTGGTCTGCACTTTTGATAATATGTCTGGAAAATTGTGGTAAACATTTCTTCAAAGTTTGGACCCAATTGTTGTGAAGGAACAATCAAAGATATTAGACATAAGTTTGTGTTCTTTTCCAATATAACCATCTACTTCTATAGATTGAGTTTGACCTCTTTGTTCAGTAAAACGTTTCAAAAAACCCCAAACATTTTTAGAAGATAATTTGGTCAAAGTAATTTCATCATAAAATTCCCTTCCTGACTCTCATAGTTTGATGGTAGCTTTGTTTCTACGCGTGTTGTAAATATTGTGAAAATGCATTGTACTATCTCTTGACTTTTTGCGATTGTTCACGGTAATTTGAAAGGAAGTGTGTGGATGGCTTCTTGCACAAAATACATACGCATCGTATGGTAATACTTATAAGGTATATAGACTTCCGTATGATATGTTTTGGTTTATGGTGTGACCTGTCGTACATGTCTTTGAATTCTGTGTTTTCCTTGCGGTTTTGTGCTGTAAGTAAACGACGAGGCTGAGCGAAGATTACGTTTACAATCCATCGCAGTATTATCGGTCTTCTTTAAACAACTGATAGGATATAATGATGACTCAAGCAGTTATATTACAGACACATCAGCCGATTTTGACTGTCACGTCTTCTTGAGTGGATCGTTTTTGAATTCAATTGACTCCTGTGTGTATATGATCATAATGACTCTTAATCCTTGAACATTTGGGTATCTTGAAACAATAATATGTGAAAGAGTTAAATTTTTGGCCACAGAACGGCCAGGTCAGGAACCATCATCCCTGTCATCTCTGCATGTAGCGTTGACAACGCTAATTATATTTTGCCAGTATGAGTATAGAATTTAAGCAAATATTTTCATTCTACCGTCATTTTAACAAATCAAGTTAAATTTCAGATTGAAAATGACGAAAAGTATGGTGTAAGCGTACAAGAAAGTTCGATTTTTCATGTCCGTTTACAGTAAGCACTAAATATTCTGAAGTGCCTGTATTTTGACACTGGTAAACATCATGGAGAATACAATATGGTTCATACAAACCAATACAAACCAGATCTTCAGGGTAGTGCTACCAATTAGCAAGTTTGAACAAAACCGCATTTCCAAAGGTGATAGGAATGGTCTCCTTGGTATAGTTTGTGTGGACGATGCCTCTGGAGATGCTCATTGAAACGTTTTCAAAGTCTAAAAAAAAATTCCCCCTCACAAGCTGTGTCAAAAGGCGTTTAACATGCCTTCATTTTGCTTGTTTTGAAGAGAGAGGGAGTCGGGGCACGAAGTTTTTGTCTGCAATGCATTAATTTGTTATATGTATATATACATCAGACATCATTGTGCAAGTCTTTGAAATCCAACACATCCTTTTACGTTAATGGAGTCAATCGAAACTTATTCAACAAGATAACATCATCAATCCAAATCCTGTGTTGCAGTACTTCTTTCATTAAAAAAACACTCCTGCAGACAATATCGAGCACATGGATGGCGAAGCATATTGGAATTAAACATCATACTTGCACGGGTATTAGCAATTATATCATAGCAAGATCAAGTAGTGCTTTGCAATACAGAGTCCCAACCGGAGAACAGATAGCAAGTTACAATGAATGGCAGGTGAACAATGTAATTTAAGGTGGAAAAAAATATTATCAGCTTAAGTTGTTATGACACTTCAGAAACTCACTGTTCGGAACATTAAATTCCAATATCCCATTTCATTCCGTAGGGTAGTCTGCGTAAACAGTGACCAGGTAGTGATCTGAAAGAATTTTGGAGGCAACAGCTCCCGATAGAAATGTAACATGACTCAGCCTGGTCTATACCACCTAAATTACATCATTTAAAACCGTCGTTGGTTAAAAATTTGCAAAAGGGAGAATATATGACACAACTGAATTGATACTGTCTTTCCGTATGATCGTGGCGACATTTATACAAAGAGCCACATATTGCACATAGAACTACATGTGGACGGCCACCTTGTCCCTGCAGATCGATGTGTAATTTTGAATTTCACATGTTAAGACATAGGTGCATGTAACCGCAGAAAAACGATTTTTCTGTTGTTTAAGTCGGTAAATGAAATATGATGAACAACAGGGCCGTATCCAGATTGCCAGTAAAAGCGGAGGAGTCATACGGATAGAAATTGGCAGCGGTCTCAGGCCGTAAATTTGGTCCAGCTGGCTCCTAGGGCATGCTCTCCGCGCAACAAGTATACATTCTAGATGCAAAAACGTGTATTTTGGCATCCAAATGAGTCTTTTTTATAAACTTTGCAACGCATTGACGAAAGAAACTTTAAAGCTCATACACAACACGAATAAACTTTTAAATACACTATATTCCACTTTCTGTTGAGTTCTATGTATGATTGTGAAACTGATGAAAAAAGCTGCCACCAGGAAAAGTTGCGCATAGCAGATAAAAACATAACAAAATACATTAAGATTAAAGCATTGTAGGTCTCTTCCGTGGCTAAAAAGGAGAAGGAGAACTCAATCCAAGTCCATCACGGTTGGTGCTTGCTCGAAAAATCCCAGTTTATACTATGGAAGCTGCTGTTTGGCACGGGAAGACAAAAATGGATCCGCTACCCCTCAGGGTTGAGGGTCTTCCCAATGTCCAAAGTTTTGCAGAAGCGGACAACTGATAATTGTACAAACCAACACAGTAAAACAAATATTACGTGATGTTACTTGCTTTGAGCCTTTACTCTTCTATGACAGAGAGGCATCACCGACAGCCAATATTATTTAATATTGGACAAGTAAGCTGGATGACGGCCATGAAGAAGTTGGTATCGCAGAGGCCTACATGTACATAAATCATGTAGGTAACTGACACAAAATCTTTTTTTTTTCTTGTTTAAATTTCCATGTTCTGCAAAATGTTTATCTTATTAGTTGTGTCTTTTCATAATTTTATGTATCTTCAACAGACAAGTATGTATATTAAATTTGACTTATTTCTGGCAATATCCCTATTTAATTTTACTTTCTAAAAATCCACAAAAAAGCACCTGGGAAGAAATCATGTTTGATAGTTCCTAAAGAGTATATGAAATGTCTTATAGAGGGATGTAATGCATACATCTGCCAACAAATGATAAATAATTTCATTTGGGGGTTACGATGACGAAGCAAAAAAAAAAAAAAAAAGGCATCAAACTGCAGCTTAGCGGTTCAAACAGATACATGAAATGGGATTATGTCTTACAGCATTCATTAAAAACAAGTTGAATTGAAACAGTAGATATATTCTATTTATTCTTTCTTTTTCCATTTCTTTTTCTGTTTATTGTTTCATTCTCTCTCTCTCTCTCTCTCTCTCTCTCTCTCTCTCTTTTCCTTTCTTCATGTTTGCTCCTTTTTGAATGGGCTGTGCGGGTTTCCGTACGACCTGGAAACCATTCTTGTAATACCTGAACGAATATGGAGACAGCTTATATATTCTAATAAGCTTGTTGTGCAATGCTGCACCCCCCCCCCCAAAAGGCGGTAGAAACCTAATTTAAAAAGTATCATTTAGCACCTTCCTCTATTTGTCGAATGGTACAGCAATGTACATGTAGGTAGTAGCTATGACTGGAATTTCACAGGCAAATGAGTTGCTATATATTATATAGTCCCTACGAATGGGGAACGTCCACTTTACGACAAAAAGTATGCACTGTTAATATTGAAAACGTGAAATATGTATGAATGTAAGTTTTTATTTTACGAGAGATTAGAGTATTTAGCAAATGCTGGTTGTCAAAGTGACTCTGACATAAAACAAGTAGACAAATTAGTGTGGGAGCATATATCATGATTTTAAATCCCGTGGGATTTTGATGAAGATTTTATGCCACCTATTCAGAAATGTTATTCATATCCTAAAGACCATAAAAAACCATGTTGGCACTTTGCCAACCTGTTAGATTCAAAATGGCCGCCATTTTCTAAAATGGCCGCCAAGCTCCAAACATAATGATATTTTATGTTACATAATGTGTCCAAAATGTTCGATTTAATAGATCTTAGAATCGAATTTCAACCTTTTGTCATCCAGGCACATTATTCATGTCTTTTACCCTTAACTTGAATATTATTACACACCAAAATTTAAAATATCTGAAAATTTTTATCTATATTATCCATGTTTCTTGTAAATGTTTAGCATTGAAATAGCTGATTTAAATTTGACCTTTATTTTGGTTGTTACTGGCATAAATGAGGATAGGTATAGCACTGTAGTCATCACAATTTAAGATAGCCACAATTTCCTCAAAATGGCTTCCCCACCGCCACCCCCCCCCCCCCACCGGCCACAAGCCGCTCTGTCATTTTACTTAAAGAACCAATATTCTCCAACTAACATTATGTAAGAGTTATATATATCATTCTCCAACCATGTAACAACATTGTGTCATGAATTTCAATCTGAAAACTTAACACCAGTTGTTGCCTACCAAATTTCAAGATGGCTGATATGCTAAAAATTGCATGCACATAATCTATGCATCAAAACTTATTGATATTTAACAATATTTCTTTTAGTCTAGATCAATACGTTTTCCTTATCGATCTGATCCAAAGTCATCAGTTCAAATCATTGTTCCCAATTATAACTTCCCCGTTGTTTGAATGTATTTTGCAGGTCTGTATGGTAGTATTGGTGTGCTGACAGAATGATTCCCTGTAAAGTAGCTAAAGTGGTGGACTAATGCATGGTGCTAGCATGCTGATAGGTGGATCTGCATGAGCTAACTGGTTGGAGAAATAGTATCCCCAGTGCTTTTAGATTACTTGCTGAGTCTTTATTTATATTGAAAGACTGAACACATTCTTGCCATGATCCAAGCACATTTATATGTAAAGACTTTTTTGCGCAATGACTATAGCAAGGCCTCTAGATATTCTTGATTAACCCCATTAATTCTAGGGTTTAGTCCTCTAATTGCCCTAAAAGTGGCCAACTATAGAAAGTCATCTCCTTTCATGTCTTCAAATAACTTTTGTGCACAGAAAACATGTTGAATAACAATTATAGATGAGAGCTAAACAGAGATAACATCCCCTATGAATTTACAGCTTTTTAAAGCATGGACTAGGTGTTTAGTGCCCAGCTCATAACAAGAAAATAGCATTCAGAGAAGGATTACCCTCGGCGCCCACAACGTTTTTTCCCCAATTGTGCATTTTCTTTAGACTTTGCAGGTGTCATAATACAGTGTAACTGCACCAAAAATTTGATGAAGCTGTCATGAATTGTTCTTGAGATATTATGGTAAGATTGTCCACTTGTGTACCACTCATGGTCTCTCTCTCTCTCTCTCTCTCTCTCTCTCTCTCTCTCTCTCTCTCTCTCTCTCTCTCTCTCTCTCCCTCTCTCTCTCGCTCTCTCTCTCTCTGTCTGTCGGTCTGTCTATCTCTCTCTCTGTCTGTCGGTCTGTCTGTCTCTCTCTGTCTCTGTCTCTCTCTCAATATGTTAAAAGACTCTATATAGACCAATACTCTGAAACCTGTACTATATCAAATTGCTTTGTTTGTAATGAGGATTCACAAAGTATATTTGTATGTAATTATGTTTTCTTTGTCTCAGTCATTTCAACTGTCCTACCTCACATGTGGTGCTTTTTTTTCTGGCAAGGTGTTAATTTACCAAGTAAATTTATTTAGGTGACCCATGCGAGAGCAGATGTTTTCATCCTTAGCTGGGTCATCCTGACTATCTGTTTTCTGTGATAATAATGTACTATTTCTCCTTTTTTTTCTTTTGCATTTGTTTATATATATTTCTGTCATTATTACCTAACAATTGAAATATATTGAATTTATTGTCGAATAAAAAAATCTGAATCTGAATCTGAATCATGATCACAGGGCGTCAAGTAAATACTTCAAAGGTTTGATAACATGTTTCAAAATAATGAGAGGAAGCTGGTTTTCAATAGGAACATAGTCCTTTAAAATGTGCATCTCTAATGAAATTTGCTTCTTTTATGTATTTTTTTCATTGACAACAGACAATTATAATGTTCATGAATACATGGTTTTGTACATTATCTGAATCTGCCTTGATTCCTTTCACGCTCTCGGTCAATGATTAAAAATTCAACCTTAGAACTAAACATACATTAATTTTCTTCTCTCCCCAAACCTATCACCATCAATTTTTTTCTGTGATATTCAATTTATCATTATTTTTAGCAATCTCTGATCAAAATTTGATGAAGCTGCGAAAGATCCTTGTTGCGATATTATGGTAACATTGTCTCCTTGTGCGACACTCAGACAGCCTTGAAATAAATACTTTAAAGTTTCATACAAAGTTTATAAATACCAAGATGACTAGTTTTAAATAGGAACCTGGTTCATCAAAGATGCATCTCTGACAAAAATTTGGTTAAGGTGTGATCAAAATTGTTTGAGATATCGCGGTAGCATCCTCAGGGTTGACGCCACTTTGACGGCCTTCAACTAAATACTTTAAAAGTTTCATAAAAAGTTAAGAAATAATCAGAGGAAGCCTGTTTTCGATAGGAACCTGGTCCATTATAAGGTTCTTCTATGACAAATGTTTAGTAAAGCTATGGGGAATATTTTTGGAGATAATACGGTGACGTCGTCCCCTTGTATGCCACTCAGACGGCCTTGAAATAAATTCTTAAATTGTTTGATTCATAGTTTAAAAATAATAAGAGGATGCCACTTTTCAATAGCAAACTGGTCTGTTACAAGTTGCATCTCTGATAAAAATTTGGTACAACTATGGTGAATATTTTTTTGAAATATCAAGGTAATATTGACAAGACGGATGAACAGATGGACTGACGATGTAGGGGATGACAATACCCTCCAGTACTTTATGTGCCGAATGTAAAAACATACCAACTCTATTAGCCTATTCTCATCAAATCTGGGCAGTATCTAACAGAATGGAAACCTTTGTAGTCCGAATTTATTTCTTTAGAAAAAGAACTTTACTAAATTTGGTCGTAAGGTTTCCGCCCACCCTCAACCCAGTATATTCATCCACCTAAAGATAATGCAAGGTACATCTTAGCTTATCCTACTAGCTGGTCATTGCCATGTAAAGCACATGTAGAACAGTTCACATATCACTTGTGTACTACAGTTTGATCTTGGTGAACTTCTTGCCTGTGGCTCAACTGGCATAAATGATAGGTTTTGGATGAAGTACCAAAAGTGGATCCAACATATTGATGTCTCTGGAATTATGATGAACTGCTTTTATCATCGTCCAACTGAACAAGCCAACTGCTATGGCAGACTGCCACTGTATATGGCAATCACCAGATACGGCCAGCTTCAACTTTGTAGGACAGTCACCAGCTGGACACCACAACTCACAATATGAGAGTGACAATGATGAAGATGAGAACGATGATAGTTAAAATAGCTATCTTTATCACACAAGTATGAACTTGGTAATGGAGATGGCTATGTCACTTAATGTAGCAATACACTTTAATGTGTCATAATGTTGTTTCAATGTTTACTCACAATACGAGTGTGACAATGATAAAGATGAGAACAATGATAGTTAAAATAGTCATCCTAATCATACAAATATGAACTGGGTAATGCAGGTGATGATGTCATTTATTGTAGCAATGCACTTTAGTGTGTCATACATAATATTGTTTCAATGTTAACTCACAATATGAGAGTGACAATGATGAAGATGAAAATGATGATATTTAAAATAATTATCCTGATAATACAAATATGAACTATATAATGGAGGTGATGATGCCATTTATTGTAGCAATATACTGGTTTCATAATACTGTTCCAATGTAGACTCACAATATGAGAGTGACAATGATGAAGGTGAGAATGATAATAATTTAAAATGGGCCCCCCAGTCACACAGGTATATACTTGGTAAGGGAGGTGATGATGTCCTTTGTTGTAGTAATATACTGGTGGCTTAATATTGTTTCAAAATAAAGTCATTTATCTCGGTTTGGTTTACATTTTTTTGATCCAATGATTTGATACTTTTAAGACAAATATGAGCCTAAATTGACTAAGAGTCAATTTGAAGATAAAAAGTCAACTTTATAGCTAGGAGTTCTGAAAATAAATACCCAAATAAGATGCTTTATACTGCAAGGGACCTGTAATTGGACAAAAATATGAAATTTGGCAGTCATTTTTTAAAAAATGACCGCCATTTTTAATTTAGCAGGTTGGCAAAGTGCCAACATGTTATTTTCTGTTATTTCAGATGTATTTTACATTTCTGAGTAGCTTTTATAAAATCTTCATCAAAAGCCCACGGGACTCCATATGCCCCCACACTAAATAGGACGTAGACGAAATGCAAACATTAAAAAAAAAGTAGAGATTTAAAAGCACAGTTGTATGTTGGGAATATTCATACGCTAGTGCAATAACTAAAAACACTAAAACTTGTCTCTGCTTGAATTGCAGGTTTAACAGTCCCTTTTGAGTCTTTATGTACTTGGCTAGTGAGATTATTAGTCTTTATGTACTTGGCTAGTGAGATTATTAGTCTTTATGTACTTGGCTAGTGAGATTATGAGTAATTATTTACTTTTTTTTTTCATTTTGGACTGTTGGCGGTAGCATGTTCCAGTAGTCAGGTCCTTTGCACATAAAGGTTCCTTTAAGGTTATTTGCCTTTAGACCACGTATTACAATATCACAATTTGTGAGTAACTGCGTGCGACATGGATGTGCACAACTTTGAATCTGCAGTATTAGGTAGTTAGGTGCAATCACATTGAAACATTTAAACTTTCTAACACCTAAACTATACCTTTCGCATTCAGGGATGGTGACCCACTCCAACTCTTTCTTGAGGTGACATGATTGGAAACGATTTGACCACTCGAAAATAACTTTGGCTCCTCTATTTTGGATTGTTTGCAGTCTTTCTAGTCTAATTTTGCCCGCATTGGATACGTGAAGTTACAGTAGTCAAATATTGGGAGAATAGGGTATTGTAGAGAAGTTTAGCCGTGTCAACTTTAAGTTACTTTCTGACACGACTGAGGACAGCCAGCCGTTTAGACATTTGATTACACGTTACACGATTACACCCAGTGACTATTTTGCGAATACATGGCAACCAGGTCAAATGGGATTATCGCGTATTTCAAACGACATTTTATTCATTTAACAACCTTAGCCGTATTCCTGCATGTAGACCTGGCATTGTGCTTTCTCAGACTTATGCGAAGGTGAAAAAAAAAGATTTAGGGCAAAAATTATATAATCACATAACTCTGGTGTAGCCACAATATAGCTATATACCTGACATTCTTCTAAAACCATATGAATTAGAAAGTCTTAGCTGCTACATGCAGCATTTGCATAAAAGTTTTTGTGTAGCTGCCAAGTGGACATGTACAAGAAAGATGATACGGGAAGCAGACTCCAGTGAAAAGATATTTAAACTACAATGAAGAGGTAGCATAGCCGCTTGTAAAATGTTGCGTTTCTTGTAGCAGGTGTACAACTGGTATATATGGACACACACACACACACACACACACACACACACACACACACACACACACACACGTGTGTGTGTGTGTGTGTGTGTGTGTGTGTGTGTGTGTTACTGTGCGCTACTGTAAATGCCTGCTTTTCCCGCACTATTAAGGGTCACGTGAGTGACGTGGCGATTTTATTTCGTACTGAAGACACGGGCTGATGAGCCGACCTTCTCGAACAGATGCAGTTTATTTGCCATAAGATGGCGCACGCCACATTTGCGTATGCATGTAAGATTTGATATTGTGTAGCGTATATCTTGAACGTTTCCAACAGTAAGTTTAATTGTAAAGGTGTGCTATGTCGGTCATCGTTGATAATGCAATGACAAGTAGCTCATTTTTCCTGGTTTATGAAGCACATGCATGTGTACACTTTCTCAACAGTAGCACAATCATGAATAACATATAGTGTTATCATGCTTCTTTGCAGATATTTAGATTTTATAAATATCAAATTAACAATTTGGAATCGAAGGTGTAACTGGTACTGTACTTAATTATTCACAAATTCAGAAAGGAATGCTTCCTGCAGAGAAAGCCAATTAATCTTATATCTTACTCATATTCCAAAGAATCCAGAGTATTTTCCAACCGTTCAATTTCTCATAGGATAATCATTATGACGAAACGGATCCTGTTGTTGTATGGGATCTTGGTGTTGTGGGGTATCTGCTCGAAAATATTCCTGTGTACCGACACTAGCCACTTTGCTTGCGTCATCCCACCCATCTCCTTTCACTCTATGGATAGGTCCAGCACCGACCTTTCGGAATTTCATTCTCAGCTTACACTCCCAACAAAATCATGGGCAGACACACACACACACACACACACATATATATATATATATATATATATATATGAGGAGCGCGGACGTTCATGAGGACACCCAGAAAGATATCTAAATGTATATCCATTTCACCCCTGCCCTTTATAATTTGTGCTTAGATAGACATAAAAATTCAAGTGTTTCTTTAAAACCATACGACTAAAGTACACGATATTTTTACAGAAGTTACTTCTCAAAGATCTTGTTTTATGGTCAAAATATCCAACCTTGCAAATATATTGCTTTATAACAAAGTTGAATTAAAAATGGTCTCTTGTAGCTTGAAATCCATAAAGTTGGCTAAACTTTCCAAAGATTGTAAGTTTCAGTAACTAGTCTAAAAATCGAGTTCCCCTAGTACTTAATTGGTTTTCGCCAGACGACATCTGTAAAGTTCCAAATATATATTTTGGAATAACGAGAAATCAGGAGTTCAAAAACTCTTAAAAGCACTAACAAGCACACTCCATTACTTCACACGCTACAGCAAGATGCAGGATGACACCGTAAGTTAATACTGGCATGCCAGTCCCACATGATAACACGGTGTTTGCTCTGTAAAAAACTTTGAATGTCCGCTTTCTGATATCAAAACTTCAGGTGTGAATAAAAAATGAGTTTATACTTATAGCGCAAACTAAACATGTATAACTGCACGTAAAAGAATAAAGAGTTAGCAAATTGAGAGTCTTAATAATGATAAAACTAGAAAAATGGAAACTGGAGTGTGGATGCGTTGGCATGTCAACATGGAGTCCGTCGTGATGAATGTCCATGCTGGTGGCTCGGTATTGCACGGCAATGGGCTTCTAAAAACGTGATCAAGTCCTGTATTGTGTCAGCCGGCTCTCGCCGAGCAACCTTTCCATGTCTGGAAGTAAAATCAATTCCTGTACCCTTCATGGAAAATATATAACTTTTACTTAAAACGAAAAACTGGTTTTATATAATAATAATAAAAAAAAAAAGTATCATAGTTAGAAATATGTGTACGACAAAAAATAAGAGTTACTGTGCTGAGATTTTATGAATGATGTATGGCTTCGTAATTGTCCACAGTATTTAAACTCATAAGGCACATGACAAGACACGCTGTCACGATTATAACATGTCAACCACGATCTTATGTGCTATAATGACCTCCTTCTCGGAATATCGATACGTGAGAGCCACAAAACACACAGTACACGTTTGTGACCATATGTATGCACAGGCGAGCTCTGAGACTTTGCATACGAATGAGACACATTCTGTATGTTCAAACATGCCCATTGCTACCAGAAATGGGCCTGACAGACTTTTAGAAACTACATAATAAAAACTTGTTCACCGAGGGTACTGCAAATAAGTCAGGTAAAGTTCAGTAATGTACACCAGTCGAATAACGCTCAGGTTACCGTCACAGGTGCAAACAATGCAGAATAGTAAACACTCAGCCACTATTTATCATTATTGTCGTACACGTAATATAATTGCGAAATACATGACACAATAGATTTCAAGTATGTTTCAAAAATAATATAACGATATATATATATATATATATATATATATATATATATATATATATATATATATATATATATATATATATATATATATACATACGTATGTATGTATGTATGTATGTATGTATGTATGTATGTATGTATGTATATACATGTCTTGGGTGGTTTATGGGCAATAATACACTGCCGACAAAAAATATACAATGGAATAGGTTCTACATTTTGTGGGTCATGCCCATTTTCTGCGGGTCAATTATAATCCTCAACCAGTCCGTGGGCAGTATATACCAGGTATAGCTTACCACAATGTTTGGGCATTTATAGCTTCCCATAATATCTGGGCAGATTTGCTAATTTGTACGTTTCTGAAACCCCCTAGGTAGTGCATTGAATTTAATGCAAACATGTTGTGTGGGCATTTTTCAACTGCCGATTAACCAAACAACTGCCCAAAAGACGGTCTGAGGATTACAATTCTACCCATAAACCACCCAAAGCATAACTGTATATATATATATATATATATATATATATATATATATATATATATATATATATATATATATATATATATATATATATATATATATATATATTTATATATAGGGCTGGTGTTGGCTCGAAACAGAACCTTTGGAACTGGCGGGTCACATCCCAGACAGTGGAAGGACAGTGGTATACCGGCAATATTGCTGCTTGAAACTGTGCTAAGGGTGAAGAGCCAGAAACTGCATCATCGTCTCCCTTGTTGGGTGTGGGTAGGTGGAGTGGACTCACAGAACCATTTATGGCACCCCAGGACAACCATGAGAACTGTTACAGTTGTCTCCAACAACTTGGCTGTGTGTGTATTCTCCTGGGAATACATGCAGCTTTTGTACTTGTTGGTGTGTAGAAAAGTGGCTGCTCTATGAGCAGTCCTGGGCAAGAGTGAGAGAGGGCTAGGCATAAACATGCTGCAAAACGCTTGGCCATTTTCCAGCCCATTGTTGCCACTAGAGAAGTGGAGGCAAACCCACGTGGCGTGCACATGGGCTCAGGTGGTTGCTTATTCTTCTGCCAAAGCCCCTGGCAGAATACGGCAAAAAGGTGGCATAGTCACATGTTGGGCCACTAAAGATCCACTCACCAGGGTCCCAAGCTCTCAGTGCCACCAAAAGTGATAACCAGATGTCCCTTGGCCACTGATCCGAGACTCTCCACAGTCTTGGAGGCAATTGCTAAAAATCAATAGTTGCAAATAGTTCTGATCCGGCAACTGTAACTGTTCTCTCATTTTGTGCAAGTGATAGCTGCAAACCTTCACCAGAGCACAGTACACATTCATGTGTACATGGAGGACTGACTGATCCAGGAACTACATCATCCTGATTCATTGTGTTACACACTGATCGTTCTAGAACTGTTCAAATGTCTAGGCCTGATTATGAGTCTCGAGGTTGGCACAGCCTGGGAATGGCAAATTCTGATGGAGTTCCCGACCTTGATGGATAACCATGCACCTCTAAGCCATGAACCCTGCCGTCCCTTGCAGCACTCTCCCTGCGACAGTTGGACAAAGGACCTGGGCTTCCAAACGTAGATGCCAGTACTCCTGGAAGACCACCAGCACCTTACTTGGTGGACTAATTGGGAGAACATCATGTTGGGTTAGACATTGACGCCAGTTCAGCTGTAACTCTCCATGTACATAAACTCATTTCATTCTGGTTGGGCAGCCCATGTGGAGAGTCAGACAGCATGGGGCTTGTAGCCAATGCAAGCTACGTCCCACCACATAAACTGCCTGGACCTGAAGAAAATATGCTCAGCACTCCTACACTTCAAGGACCAAGTACATGTTGCCGTTATGTGCATCAACCGGACCAGGATTGCCTACCTCAACCAGCCAGGCAGGATATGCTCCCAAAAGCTGATGGAGTTAGCTATATGCATCACCCAATGGTGCTCAGAACAGCACGTCCACATGTATGTTAGGCATGTCCCAGGACTAGAAAATGTCTTGGCCAACAAACGCTGGAGAAGATGTCAGCTTATAGGGAGGGAGTGGTTGCTGCACCCATGGGTCATTCAGGCTATGTGGGCCAGGTAGAGTACATCAAACGCGGATCTGTTCATGACAACAGCAAATGCAAAAAAATGGTTAATATGTCATTTGTGCCTCCACAGATTCTTCCAAACGCCCTGCATGAGGTTTGGTCCCATGACCACTGATGACTTCAAACTGATCTTAATAAGCCACTGGAAGCCAAGGATGGATTGGTCCCTGGAACTAAGAGCATTGCTGAAACCTCTAGTACAACAACAGGCAAGTGTATTTCACAGGAACCATCAGGAGATCAACTTCAATGTTATGCAGCTGTCACACAGCACACCCGCAATAGAGGTGTCTCAAAAGCTGTCATATATATATATATATGTATATATATATATATATATATATATATATATATATATATATATATATATATTGGGGGGGGGGGCTTCAACACTCTTCTCTAGCAGCATAATCAGCTCGATGGAAGGCGTTTCCAGTCCAGTGCACCTGTCAGAATATATATCCTTAGTCTCCGTGTATTGCTGACTTCGCTGCATTCCTGCTGTACAAGTGGGAGGTACTCAGTTAGAGCCCAAGAACCATGGAAGGGTTTAGTTCTGCCATCTCTTCAACCCTGGCATATGTCCTAGACATTTGCATAGGGAATGATCCTGATCTGTCATCCCTCATAGCCTCCCTCTTCACATACAGACCGCCCGGCAGGCAGGTCCTACCACAGAGTGGCCATCCTGTTGGTCATCATCATGCTGAAGAGGTAGCCTTTTGCGTGCAAAGAGGGCCCGGTGGGGTGGACCTCAAGTACTGGATGTGGAACCCTAGTTTTCTTATGACACTTACTTCTGGGCCTAGCAGAGGGGATAACCTGGGTCTGGTGCAGGACAGGATCCAATGGTCACGTGACCACTCCCAGGTGACTCTGAGATCACAGACCTTGGCCTTCTTTGCAAAGCACCAAGTGGCTAAAAATTCATGTATGTCACCCCCTCCCCAGTCCACATCTACATGAACCAAGTCGTCACTCGGAATGCTGCGTCTTTAGAAGCATTGAGTCCAGACTAAATTGTGACGGTGTTGTGGCCCAGGTAGAGGGTTAGGCAATGTTCATCGAGAGGCAAGTACACTCACTAATACCGAAATTACTAAAAAATCACGTATTTCCTTATATGATTATAATTTTCCAGGTTTGCGATTTTAAAATATGTTTCGAATGATGCATGTATACTTGATTTTTTTTTCTAAGCTCACATTATTACTCAAATTGTGAAAAATGATGCTCATTTTTCTCATCCTGCAATGTCAAAGATAAATGCAGGTACAGCTCTGCTTACATGTTATGTTTAGTCAAAACTGCAAGATGATAAAAAATTGAATATTTTTTCAGGATTTCAAAATATTTTCGACATTAAAGGATTTAATATTCGGTGTGAATTCATATGTTTACCATCAAATTTGTGAATTTGTAGATTTAGAATTATTACATATTTATTTGAAAAAAATGTAAGTTTACACAATGTAAAGATACTTCAGACATAACTAGTACCTTTGACCCCTTATTGAAAAAATGTGATGTGTCACAACTATATTCTACTGTTCAGTTAATTCTGTGAGCATACCGCATCATACATTTAAGCATTAGCCAAAATCAAAATATTTTGACTTAACGCCGTAAAGGCCAGCTCATGTGAAACATCAGTACAAGTAGTGTCTTTACAGTTCACAACTTCTGAGGGTAAATTTATTTCTGATAAGTATTAATGAGAAAAAAATATGAATATTCTCGCAAGGATGAATGCAGTTTAAACACTAGATTATTTCGAAAACAGGATTAAAAAGGCATTAATGTGCCCGTACATCTATGACCTCTTTGAACATGTATGACAGCATAGGTGCAAGATTCAAGATTATCCAAGCGGGGTAACCGTGAAACGTTATCATGTCAATTTCATTAAATATAAAAACATACATATATATATATATATATATATATATATATATATATATATATATATATATATATATATATATATATATATATATATATATATATATATATATATATATACATATATATGTATAGATTATAGTATACTTTGTTGGCGATATGAAGAATATGGTATCCTGTGCGAGTCCATATACTTCATATCGCCAACAAATTATACTATAATTTATTTATCTCATGTTTGTGTCGATTAAGTTCAAATAACACCATGGTAAATTTATCTAGCGACTTGAAGTTAACGTAGGCCTAGCAGACGCCACGTTTTGAACTAGGCCTACATCATTTCCGGACAATTTATAGAACTATTCCGGTTATAGGTACTCCCGGAAGAGTTCTATAACATTGTGCATATAGCACCCTTCCTGTGTTTTGCCAAGGCCCAGCCGATATGGCATATATCAAAGTCTGTAATGGTACTGAAATCGACCCAAACATGAGATAAATATACATATATATATATACATATATATATATATATATATATATATATATATATATATATATATATATATATATATATATATATATATATATGTATATATATATATATATATATGTATATATATATATATATATATATATATATATATATATATATTATATATATATATATATATATATATAGACATACATACATACATACATACATACATACATACATACATATATTTATATGCATTATGAACTGGCAGAGTCTTAAATCTGAATTGTTTTTTTATCAAGATGATTTGCATTGAATGCAGCTTCATCGCCAGATGATTTCGAAAACAAAGGTGTGAAAAGGTGAGTATAACGCGTATATAAATAAATCTGTATATATATATATATATATATATATATATATATATATATATATATATATATATATATATATATATATATATATATATATATATATATATGACCTTATTGGTCATGTATGGCTGCATACGTGGAAACAGGCAAGAGCCTTGAAGATTATCCAAACGGAAATGAAACTTCTCTGTGTTATGTGCAATTATTAGCTGACGGAGTTTTGAATCTGAATTCCTTCGTATCGTCATGTGACCGATCCGAACATTTATAGTGGCATATATGCAGACAGTCAAGAACATTTAAGATTATCCAAACAGGGCTAAAACGTACCTGTGTTACATATAATATGAGCTGACGAATTAAATTGCTCGGGATTTTTTGTTTGTTTGTTTGTTTGTTTTTGTTTTTGTTTTTTTTTTTTATCGTGAACATCGGATTGCAAAATAACGCCTATACACCTGTGATAAGTTTGAATATGTATGGTAGCATATGTGCAAACAGTCTGCGAGCATATATGTTTTAACTTTACGAAGTGATGTGCAGCTTTCCAAATATGCATGACTTAACATTGAGCGATGTGTTTCCCCATAGCGTACTGCAGACAAGTGAATCATACCAATA
>CAXHWN010001906.1:0-16000 GCA_964020975.1 Hermodice carunculata | reverse complement strand
TATTAGCCCACATAAATCTCTTCAGCGGGTGAGTACTCAGAGCATGTTTCGGAGCCTGTACCCGTACATGTCATTTTGAGCAGCGGCTCCTTGTCTGAGCTAAAATTCATCAAAGACAACCTACATAATAATCAATAAATATGAACGTGTCAAATGATGAATGAGCTAAATAAGTGAAGTTCTGCTTATAAACGCAGAACTTCAATATGAATGAAGAATACCTATCAAACCAAACATAACTACTAAATAGTATAAAACAAGTCCAGATAAGAATAATTTGACTTAACCCTGAACTAGTATGTACCCTTTCTCACTCAATAGGACATATTAGTTGTTAACGGATTTTTCAATTAAGGTACTTATTGGTTTATGCAAACATTCCCATTGATTACAGGGTAGGTCAATATGGATTGCAATGATAAGTCACATTTTACTAATTCTTCTCCAAAATCGTCCACCAAATTCACTTCAAACTTGATGGGGGTGTTACTTGGGTGGGTCTTGACCAAGTTCCTTAAAGTGGTCGTGCGTCAGCAATTTCATAATTTTTATGTTTATTTGCTTTTGTTAAATGTATGACAAAATCGTCTAAAAGTGTTCTTGTGGAAATCACCATGACCATTTCTATCCTATTTATTAACAAGTTCAACAGTTCTGTTTTTAAATGTATATAATATACCCGCAACAGGTTTAAATTTTCACATAGGTAAGAATAATGTTGAAGTCACTTGCTTTGGACTTGCAAAAGGACACTTCTGGCGACCTCTAGACCTTAATTTGTTCAAAAGATGGGGTGTTTTTTTGCTTTTTAAAGAATTTTTGTGTGTTCACTTTCCGTGACTTTTACTCCAAAACGGCAATTTGGATCCTCTTTAGACTTATTGGGAATGTACATGGGCTTGATTTCCACCAAAATTGTTAACCACATAGCAGTGCTGTCATTTTTATTTTAAACAAATTATGAAAATTCGGGAAAATCTGTAAAAAGGATATGATCATGTTAGTAGAGTAGAGTAGAGTAGAGAAGAGAAGAGAAGAGAAGAGAAGAGAAGAGAAGAGAAGAGAAGAGAAGAGAAGAGAAGAGAAGAGAAGAGAAGAGAAGAGAAGAGAAGAGAAGAGAAGAGAAGAGAAGAGAAGAGAAGAGAAGAGAAGAGAAGAGAAGAGAAGAGAAGAGAAGAGAAGAGAAGAGAAGAGAAGAGAAGAGAAGAGAAGAGAAGAGAAGAGAAGAGAGGAGAGGAGAGGAGAGGAGAGGAGAGGAGAGGAGAGGAGAGGAGAGGAGAGGAGAGGAGAGGAGAGGAGAGAAGAGAAGAGAAGAGAAGAGAAGAGAAGAGAAGAGGAGAAGAGAAGAGAAGTGTTTGTCGAACATTTAGCAGCAGAAGCGGGGTACTGTTCCCCGACGTGTCCATTATGCCACGGCTCAAACAATCCGATTCTGTGGGCCGTACACTGCATGATTTGCCGCAATGTGCGCTGTCGATAATACCATTTGTTGCAATCCGGACAATGATTTATCATTTCCAATCCAACAGAACGTGTCTATGCAATTATAATGACCATGCAACCCAAAACCAAATTTGAATTATGAATGAAATTGACTCAAAACTGTCATTTAAAAAATGGACACCTTTTATCATCATTAAATGCTTTTGCAGGTTTGTGTTTCTTTCGGGCACATGTTGCGCCTGGGAAAGATGCACACGACTCCCCCGAAACCGGGCCAAACCGTCTGGTGCTCACATTTTATCTGCTTCAATGTGGGATTTTTGTTTTTCGCTAATTTAAACAGAAAAGGAAAGGAATTTAATGCGAATTTTATATAAGACCGGTGGCGATCACAGGCCCTTTGCTCAGCAAGGGTTGGGCCCTTTGTTTTGCATTGTCTCAACAGTTTACTCCAAAGCAAGAAAAAAAGCTATTGACAATATGAGACGCAGTTTTCTGAACCGTGAATGTAACGTCTTTTTGCGAGGACATTGAATTTACAATCAACATAATTATACTGACGAGCTTTACTTTTCCTGTCTCTTACATACAAGAGTAAAGTGTTAGATTTATTGTCACCTGTATGTGAAGGTTACTGGCATTGGTTCACCAGTTATTTTAGCATAAACTTACATTATAGGCTTTGGATGAGACTTCCACATATAAAAATGTCAAATGTTTTAAATTTCTATTTGCTTAGTTTGACAGGTCCATCTCAGACTCACATCATATCTAAAGATGACTAAAATTATGGTACGCTGGTTTTTTTATTCCATACCAGCGGAGTGAATACCGTCAATATTTTCGAAAATTAAAACTTCGTATATTTGCATCAATGTAAAAATATAGCTGAATATTTCAACCAATACATTTGTCAGGAACGTTTGATGAAAAAAACTGTGATTTCCATTAAAATATCAAATGGATGATTTAAACATATTTTTGGATGAACAGCTCCGCCTGAATAAGCATCATACTTGCATGTAGAAATTGAATATCACCATCTGATGTCTCGATGAAGTTTTTTGTCTCCGTTTGATGTATACTGCACGATATTTGAAAGCAAATTTGATGAAATGTGCCAAAAACGAGAAGTTAACTTCAACACACAGCGAGAATAAAATACTGAGCTTGTCCGTGTATTTGATGTTAAATTCATAAAGATGAATACTGTGACTGACATAAAATTCCAAATTATCATAAGTAAATACAAAAATTTTAAAATATTTAATGTATAATACCCTTATATTACGCCCCAGCTTGTCTTAAAGGCACTTTTAAGGCGTAAATTCAACTTGTAACTTTAGCCAGCCACAAACGCCAAACCAGCAGATTTCTTTTTCACGTGTTTTGAATATAGAATTATTTGCAACAACGCTGTGAGAACAAGCTTGAATTTTCACATGCATGATTTTGCTGGGGTGTTTCTTGTCTAGAAAAAAACCTCAACACCGAATTAACATTCCGTGGCATAATTAATAACTTCTTATTGATCTGAACCTTCAAATAGGTTTAAGCAGCTACATTGTATACATTTAAAAACAGAACTGTTAAACGTGTTAAAGAGTAGGAAAGAAAATTCATTCAAAAATAAAAGAGTGGATAAAACACCAATCACTTTACCAACCAGTTTACTCCATTGCTTTTAGTGGACAGAGAATATGGTTACATTTCAAAAAATAAGTATCAATATCATATTCATGTCAGGGACACGAATAGACAAACTTAGGTCGATGTAAAGTGCACGCTGTCATAGTTTAATGCAAGCAGCTAAAGCGTAATTTCGTACATTTGTATCACTTTACCACATCATGCTGACGATGTGGTGTTAGGAGTTGCAAGTCACACATGTCGCAAAATGAACTATAATAATTCATTCAATGAGAGAGAGAGAGAGAGAGAGAGAGAGAGAGAGAGAGAGAGAGAGAGAGAGAGAGAGAGAGAGAGAGAGAGAAGGAAGTGTATTAAAGAACCCTAAAAAAAATTCCCACAAAGCCTCATCTATTATACATTAAAGAGTACCGTGGAATTCATATAGTACAGAAAAACATGATCCATATTCATTGATTCCAAACCCAACAATGACAGCAAAGAGATTCCAGACATGCCAAAGCATCAACATATCTTTTCTAATACCAATGTGAAGAAACAAATTTCACTCCTGACTTGAGACAGGCAGTCACCCATAAAAGGCAACTGGTGGCTTTAAACCGGTCCTCTCAACCTTAGAAATATTCATCATTAACTGCAGACACTAGTTCATTTCCAAAATGTATAGGCCTAACCACCAAAAACACAAATTTCATTACTTCTGCCAAAAATAAAAAGAGACCTGTTAGGCCTATCACCTTTTAGTTCTCCCGACTTGTCAGTCACCTAAGTTTACAGCAAAAGAGTAAAGTAGGCCTACATCGTTTTTGTGATATTTATGAATCTGGAACATTACAAACACACTCTACCTCCACTATAACTATGAGTTGGAGAACAAAGCCCGCAGCACAACATAGCCAATGAAGTAATTTTCAAATAGTACAGAAAAACATGATCCATATTCATTAATTCCAAAACCAACAATGACAGCAAAGAGATTCCAGACTTGCCAAAGCATCAACATATCTTTTCTAATACCAATGTGAAGAAACAAATTTCACTCCTGACTTGAGACAGGCAGTCACCCATAAAAGGCAACTGGTGGTTTTAAACCGGTCCTCTCAACCTTAGAAATATTCATCATTAACTGCAGACACTAGTTCATTTCCAAAATGTATAGGCCTAACCACCAAAAACACAAATTTCATTACTTCTGCCAAAAATAAAAAGAGACCTGTTAGGCCTATCACCTTTTAGTTCTCCCGACTTGTCAGTCACCTAAGTTTACAGCAAAAGAGTAAAGTAGGCCTACATCGTTTTTGTGATATTTATGAATCTGGAACATTACAAACACACTCTACCTCCACTATAACTATGAGTTGGAGAACAAAGCCCGCAGCACAACATAGCCAATGAAGTAATTTTCAAATAGTACAGAAAAACATGATCCATATTCATTAATTCCAAACCCAACAATGACAGCAAAGAGATTCCAGACTTGCCAAAGCATCAACATATCTTTTCTAATGCCAATGTGAAGAAACAAATTTCACTCCTGACTTGAGACAGCGTGTAATTTCATATTTAATCATCAGATGGAATCCAAATGGATCAGTATAGAATCACCAAAACAAGGTCCATTATCTCACCTATTTCGAATAGCATGCAATTACTAGATGTATACTACTTTATATCACATGATGAGTTTCAGATGTTTAGAAAACAATACTTTTGGTTTAGTTTGGCAAGCTCGGTGTCACGTAATTGACTATCACAGGGATGGTGACACATGTATTCATTTTTGTACGCGAAATACAACTATAGAAGATATGAGTTTTTATGCTTCTTTAATCTTGAGATACTTGCTTTGGCTCAGAGTACTTCACGCTTTCCCATATGTGACTTAAGTATATCTTCCGAATATCATATTTAAACAAAAAAATCAGGCGAAAATGAAGGTGATTATGGTAATTATGCTAATTTCCTATGTTATTATTATTTTTTGTCCACGAGAAAAGTGTGCATAATATTTTGATTTTTGTGGAAAGAATCTTTTAATTTTGATTTTAGAGAAAAAAAAATAGTTTACTCTGAGAAGTGCACTCACATGTAGACTGTTTCAGATGCATGATGTTTTCTCACGGTATCGCCTTACAGGACATTGTCGGATTTGTTTTTCAAATTCAGATTTTGGTACACATAATTGGCAAACGAGATGTAAACAAAATGTGGCTGATAAAGGCTCATGGAAGAAAATGGACTGTCCTTGTGGACCAAAATGTTACGCTGCCGCACCTTTTGGGAGACAAAAATGTATTCGGAGAATTTTCAATGAAACAACATAAAAGCAGAAAATTTGCATGATCACTTTCATTCTCATTTGAATGTAGTGCTCTTGGATACTCCGCTCTCCAAGTTGGAATGTGATCACTGACTCTCCTAATATATATGCAGATTTGTCCGTGTACCTTTAAAATAAAAATACTTTGAATGTTTTGAATATTTCCCTTTCTTTCTGGATTAAAACAGCATTTTTATGAGAGACAAGAGGCAAAGCAAGCACAAGATGCAATGACATTTGGTGGATACAGTGGAATCTTTGTTTTGTTTTCGGAACATGATAGTCAAAGGTATTCCTATCCAACATGATTATCATATATGGAGAAAAACTTAGCAAACTCAAATCTGTAAGCCCAAGTACCGGTTGAAGACTATCAAATCCGATATTAAAAGAGTTGGATCCTTACAACTTCCCGAAACACTGTACAGTACTAAATCATTGTAGCAAATAATTTTGTAAAGGGAACAAATAATATTCATAAAATTTGAAATTAAGAGAGTTTTCCGCTTTATTGGCCTTTATATAAAATTAGGTCACCAGCGGGAACCATCGCAAGACTTGTTTGGTGCCATTAAAATATTTCTAGCATAGGAATACAAATAGGCCATTAACAGGCAATTTCAACACCCATGCAGTTACAGTTACGACGAATGTGTCAAAAATTCAACAAACAAGCTTTATCAACCATATTACATGTGAGAGACTAAAGTAAACATAGTAGTATCGGGACGGTTTCACTGTCACTAAGATTTGAAAAGCTTAAATAATCAATCTGCAGACACTGATTGGGTGCCAGGCCGAGGCAGTACTTCTACTTAAGTGACCCACCCCTTCAGCACCATCCCATGACTACACAAATAAACTGTAGAAACCTATTGATGTGGTTGTAACGGCAGCAGTTTTGCCCTTCCCCATTTAGTTTTGAATATATTCAAGATTCAGAATTTGAATTATTCCTAATTATCGTTACTTAATATAAAAACCTTCTGTTCTGTATTTATTAATTGCGCAATGGCCGATAATATGTAAAATTTGGAAACACATCAAAGTCTTGACGGTATTCAAGAGTTAAATTTCGAGTTGCTCCTAATTAGCAAAATCTAAAACGCGACAACCTTCAATTTGTATTCATTAGATACACAATGATAAATAGCATGGGTGAAAATCTGGACTTGCATCTCTGTCTATCATGGTCTCTGGGATATTCAAGATTTACATTTGAAAGGCCCCCAATCACCATGAATTAAAATGCAGCTTTCATTCGGTATTCACTGGATGCACAATGGTCAATAACTGGTGTAGATATTGAAAACGTATATCAATGTATCATATTCTTGAAGATATTCGAGATTTAAAATTTGGAATGCCCCTGATTGGCATGAATTAAAATGCAGAAACTATCATACTGTATATTGAAGATGTACAATGGCCATTTCCCTAAGAACAAACACGTGAAATCACATATCTAGTTGTAATGTTTTTGAAATATTCAAGATTTACAATGCCCCAATTTGCACACTTTTATATGCAATCCCAAATATGTAATTGTTTCCGAAGATATTTAAGGTTAAGATTTTCAGATGACCCTAATTTATTTTCAAACGTATCACCCCTCTTTACAAAAAAGCCAGACTTGATGCATGTAAGTACAATGACGCAAAGTTTGGGGTTTCTTCGTACAATGTTTTTAAATTAAATGTTGGACAAATTAGCTGGGAAAGAAAGAAAGAATTCAAAATTCACAGGAAAAAAGAATATCTGTATTGGTACACTGATATAAAGAAATTTAGAAGCGCAACATAAAAAGAATGCCTGATTAGCACAGACATAATAACATTAAATACTTCAGATCCAATTGTCCAGTTGTGCATGAAATAGTTGGAAAGAAAAAATTGTTATGGTCACTCCAATATTGTCAGTGTTTTCGTGTACGTTTCAAATGGCTATATCTTTTGGACCCTCAACTCTTCGTACCTATTGTCAATAGCAACATTGCTTGTGTTATGATGCCCACCTTCAGAATATTCCAAATCGTAGCGGAACTCAACACAGAATGACAACGATGAGATAACTTTGACAATAACAATATATTATCTATAAAAATTCAATAAAAAGTACATAAATGAAATTATACACTTACCTATGCTGATACTCCAATTATTAACAGACTACAGGTAAATCATAATCCCTGGTGAAAGATTCTCCATAGGTACTGTTCCACAGATCAAAATCCTATTTTACGTGCTAAATAGTCTGGTCCAAATCCCACAGAGGCACAGTTTTGTTTCAATGTGGTACAATTAAACACCAAATATACAAGTCCACTGAACGGCACTGTCCACACTCCACAGGTACAATGCATAAATGAGTATCTCCTTGGCCATAGCAATGGCTCCCAGTCATACTCGCTTTAAATCACAAACCTTCTGTCAGATCTCAAAATTCTCTTCCCTCAGTCATGAAGAGATCTGGTTTATATACCCATGGTGAGAACTCTCACCAGAGCTTTCCAATTCCCAACAAACAGGCCAACGCAGTGACTCTGCAGTGATTCAATGAACTCAATAAACTTTCCAAATCATAGAAAACAATTGCTTTTACACCCATAACAAATCCCCTCCCTTGGGAAAAGAAAAAATGACTTATAAGGATAATTGTTCTTACAAATTGTCAACATTCAGGTATTTTAATCTACAATACAAAATGATAACAAGCAAAAATTACTAAACTTTATATGCAAAGTGACATTACTCATTCAAACAGATTAATTACAAAATATGTCGAACTGTTTCCACATTAACAGTATTTACTTTCAATGACCTTATAGTCTGAACACACTTATGTGCGTAATATTTATACATTTTCACTCTGCTTAGTGTATGGGCAACCACTTTGTCCCTGCCACGTACATGCTCAATTTACAGATTGTATTCTTGTGGATAAAAACTCAATCTCAACAATATATGATTTTTGTCTTTGAAATTACCCAAGAACTTTATAGGATTGTGATCGGAGTACTTACATTTTGTCTTTCCATTGCCTCTTCAGTGCTCTTTTTATGCTCAGTTGTTTGGTGTCTCCATTTTGGTATCGTCTGACGTGCTAATATAAATCAAATCATAGATGTACACCTTGAATATCTGTTAGCAGGTACCTTTGCTGCACTATTGATGTGATTTTTTAAATGCTCTTTGTATCAAAAATGTGAATTTGCAATCTATATGTTCCAACATATTCAATCTTGGTGTCCATTGCTACTGAACTCTGTTTTTTCTATTGTTTTTCCACTAAATGTGCTCTGCTTAGGAGTCTACTAAGCCTCGCTCATCACTGCAACTGATGGACAACGTGCAACATGCAAATGAGCCTCTCAAGGTTTCATTTCGTTGTCAATAATTTTAGACATAGACAAACACGAGACATTTACGAACATATCATCACAATGCTGCCCTCAACTATGTCTTTAAAAATTTTCACTTATCGTTGGGTTTGTCTATCCATCTATCTATCTATCTATCTATCTATCTATCTATCTATCTATCTATCTATCTGTCTGTCTGTCTGTCTGTCTATCTGTCTGTCTGTCTGCACATCCATCCATCTATCTTTCCCTCTCTATCTATATATCTATCTATCTATCTATCTATCCATCCATCCCTCTATCTATCTATCTATCTATCTATCTATCTATCTATCTATCTATCTAGACGCCACCGCCAGCCTGAATTCCCAGTTCCTGAATGACAATGTTTAAAAAGTAGCAGTCCACAAAATTAAGCACCCTTTCTGTCACATTGTCGTGGATAGAATGTGGAAACAAAACCACTCAATAAAGTTCAAAATTCCCTGCAAGCATTTCACTGTCATGGATGATGATGAATAACTGCTTTATTTGCTTGTGTGAGTTGTTTCATAACAGTGAATAGTAACTTCATTTTTCCTTCTGCGTAAATGACCCAGCATTCACCAGATTTGTTTTTCTTCCTAGAAAAAAAGAACGATTTCCTCTTTTATCTTTTTATTTTGCACCATGAAAGTACTTTTATATGATTCACTGACATTTGCTGCACATGTGTAGCCCGTTTGATGGCGATTACCCGATGAGCAGTGCAACACATTGTGGTGCAGGTAGTATATGATAGGGGAAACTGGCCTACGGGTGCCACCAGATAAGGATATGTTTAATACAATTGTGCAATAGATTCTGTTATTTTAATACCTTTGGTGCAATGGCGGCCAAGCTTACAAACATTAGTGCAGTAACCAACATGACGTGGCCAAGTTGTGTTGTATAAAGAATCCCTGCAGATGAACACCCCCTGTAAAAGTGACCCACTTCAACAGCACCATGTATTCTAATGGACAATCTGTGAGCTCGTTAGTTTTAATGATAGCATAAGCACTTTAATTTCTGATGGGCACCCTTGCATTGCACATGTGCACTTCATTTATTTTATGTCTTTATTCGCGAAATGCGGTGACTATATGTATATTATGAGCGCAAATAAGATTTCATACAATATATGACACGCAGCTATAACTATTATTCCTTATGGCTCCATGGTTTAAAGATATATTTTCAGAGCAACCCAAACACATCTATGGTTTCGGATTTGGACAGCAGCAAGTGAAAAATTAAAAAAAAATACCAATGGCTATAGCACAGTCCACCACGTGCCATCCACAATAGGATTTGGAGACCATGTCAGGCTATCATTCAAGAAGCGTTATAGGAAAAGTCTCACTAATGGTTACAATCAATGACAGTGAGTTAGAGTTTCAAGTGCGGAACTACTTTTAAGCATGGCTGACCTTGATCTGGCACAATTTATTGCCCTTGGGTTTGTTGTTTCTGGCCAAATTTATCACCATGATGGCAATGAATGGATATTTAATATCAATGTGGACCACTCGAGTCAAGGTCAGGTAGGGATATGTGTTTGCTGAATGGGTGTATACGGATGCAAGTACGGGGAAATGCACCAGGCTTGTAGTGGTCATTTGCGCCAAATGTAACTACTTTTTAACTCTGCTGATCATGGGATGGGATCACTTGTTTGTCCGTCCTTCCCTCCATTAATTCGTATGTCCATTACTCCATCCATACTCCATCCATACACACATGGGCCCCCTTGTACACAATAGTCTGGTAATTCTCTATTACTAGCGGTAGGAAAACCACAAAAAACATTCATTTCATGAACAAAACACAATAAGTTTGCAGATAAAAATGTATCGCAATTTACATCAAAATAACCTGTCTTGTCACTAAAGAGGTTATAAATGACTGATAATTGATAAATTTGTAGATATCAAGGTGAGAAACAGGTTTATAGAAAATACTAACATGCACCTCCGACACAAGAGAGTACTGGGCAATTTAGCATTGGGGGACCCATGTGTGGTAAACTTTTGCTTTTGAGCACGATACAGTCTACAAATTTCCAGATAGCCCCAATTGACCTTCAGGACCTGTAAAGTATATGAAAATCTAGATCAAATTTGATATGGGTGGCGCCACCTACAGCATTAGGCAATATATGGGTCAAAATGTGAAAATCTTGTAACCATCGCTTGTAGCCTTAATGTATGATACATGTTCATCAAATAATGGGGGATTGTGGAAGAGGTCCAAGTCTTATTTGCTTATGATACTAGTGGTGCCACGTACATTTCGACGGAAATTATGAGCCAAAATGGGTTCAAAGATAAAAATGTTCATATCTGAAAAGAGTGGCATTAAACATGCTATATTTATAGGATATTAGATGCCAATATGTTCCATACTTTCAGTGACCTTGACCTGTTCTTGCAAGATATCCATTCCTGGTGGATAATACCAAATGTACCTAAAATAAGGTGTAAGATCTGCAAAACTACTTTTGTGTAATCATTGTAAATTTCATGGACTACGTTGGATACAACCAAAGACATCAAGGCAGGAAGGCGCAGCTGTCAGTGTGTGGATTTTGATCAATGAAACGGTGCTTCAAACCCTTTTTCTTTCGCCTGCAGCATTTTGCTTGCCCTGCATCTCTTTTCGTCGGCTTTATGAAATACGGTTTAAACACCAGCGTCAACATCCCTGGCAGCAACAGCTCGCCGCCTTTTCCCTGCCCTCCTCACTCATCCTGACTCCGCCACATCCCTTCCCGCGAAAAACAAGCGAGCTACCACGCCGCCACAACCACCGTCCCACGCGCTTCTCAATGTCTAAGGATCAGTCAACAAGCTTACGCAACAAGCTTGCACTGCCTCTTCAGACAGATGCAGTTTTTCGTGTGACACAGAAAGCGTAAATTTTGAAGTTTCTGAAGAACTGTGTTTTGACATATAAATTTTATTCAAGCGGATTATACGTGAACTAAACGTTTGTCAAAGATAGACATAAGGACAGTGTGTGTGGTAAGGACGAATAAAAAGGAAGTGTCGGTTTGCTCAAGACGAGCAAAGGCAAATTAGCGAGTGTGCAACATGCAAACAAGAACCTGCGAGTTTCCGCAGCAGATTGATAAACATGACATGTTTTCTGAAAACTGGTTTTCAAAAAAAATAAACAAAACAAAAAACGACATGTACAACGACTGGATCATGTAGTGGGTTCTACATTGATAAAGAAAAGTGTTGCCTTCACATAGGTACCTTTATGTGCGCCTGTGTCAGATAGTTTTAAAACAAACGAATAGGAGATATGCATATTAAGTTCCCGCCGCAACTGCATTCCTAATTGCCTGGTCTTGCTTGGTGAGATACGGGTCGGTACCTGTGGGGGACAAGCGGGATATTTCTAATATTTTGGAAATACATAATACTTATTAAGGTATATGGAATTATTCCTTATATATGGCTCGGGAAGTACTAGAAGAATACCAGTTTGGCATTTGTGAACTTGAATTTCTCAAAAAATGCCAATTTTTTGAGAAAATTAGCATATTGCTTGTCTGTGAGACCCGCACGTCCCCAGTGATCGCCAGACGTCAAACCCGTGCTTCGTGGCGGGAAATTAATATGCATACCGCGTATTGCGGAAGCTACGTAGGACCTTTCCTTTCGGTTGTTCGGTACCTTTCCGTGTAAGGAGATCATTTTCGGTGATATTGGTGGTCCATATTGCCATAGTGACAGCTGGCTTTTATGTGGGTGACGTCGCACTGACAGATAAACACCAGGGAAACCTTAAGTTATCATTTAGGGTAGTATAAGATGCTTCTTTGACAATCCTCGGTTTTCTCGCGGCATTGAAATCTTGGGGACAAAATGACTCACAATTTAAGTCACATGGAACAGGTTTTGAGGGATACGTTTGCATCGCACAACTTTGAGTGAAATGAAATTATCTTGAATGACCAGAACTATACACTTCATACAGTGTCATCATGCTACGTATATCGCCTACAAACATACAACGTGTAAATAAAACAACCGACCCTGTGCTCATTTACATCAGTTATATTATGGTAAAAAGTACATTGGGACGTTTGTGTATAAAATAGTATCCGCCTTTTGATCCATTAGATTAGTGCGTTTATATATATATATATATATATATATATATATATATATATATATATATATATATATATATATATATATATTCAAATACAAGTGATGCATATATGCCAGAACCGGCTTGTATATATATGTTTTTCTGCGACCCATTGACATTGTGAATTTTAGTTTCTCTGGCCTTGAGAAATTCAGGATATTACAGTCACTTTGTTTACTTAAAGCGGTACTGTGGTTCACACGAGCGTCCAGGTGCAAGGACAATCTATGCATTCAAGGAAGTATAGGGAACTTTTTGCATGCTTCGATTGCTTGGCACTGAAACTCGGTGACTCATTTGTGCATCCAAGTGTGCGGACTCAGTGTCAGTAGCCAACTTTTCAATGGGCTTTGATATGTCAAACAAAAAAAAAAAAAAAAAAAGGTGGAGGTGGGGCGGGCATGCTTACAAGAATCTCCCCCCCCCCCCGCTTAAAATACCCGGAACTTTATGTGTTTAAGAGACATTTCGTGTCAGATTGACTTTTTCCCTTCGTAAAAAAAGTTGTTTGGAGAGTTACTTTCGTAGACCATTAAACTCTATGTATCCCCGTTTCTCTGTCAGTAATCGCGTTGTGACATACATTAACTTTCGGTTCCTCTACTGTTGCTTGTTTTTTTTTTCTCTTCAACAAAACACGTTTTCAATAAATCGTGAACTTAAGAGCTTTTATGGAAAATTACGGAAATGGGTATGTCACCTTGAATTATACATGAAAATGTTAACGTTTTTGTCAAGTCTTCTAAATCCATTTTACATGCTTCTCTGCATCTGAGCTCTGAGCTTCCAATCACTTACAATTATGGTCCGCATAATGCCACTGGCAGTTACAATTATGCTCTTCATATGCCACTCTATGAAAATACTTTCCCTCATCTCTCTAAATGCATCGCACCACAATAGCGAATGATCTATTGTCTCATGTACCTCTTGTGTACAGACCTTAGACTTCACATTATTACCTGCGGCCCACTTCGGTTTCCTCTTTGTAAAATTGATAACTTCATACCTACTTTGAAACCTAAGCTTGGATCCCATCACTGCAACACCAAACACACATCTCTTTTGACTTTTCTAATACCTTAAGTTAAATTTATGAACTGATACAAGAAGTGACCACTTGTAACTGGCAGGTTCAGGATGTGGCCATTCACTATGATCCTCCGCATTGCTGTTTCGAAACAAATACTCTTGTCTTCCATGTACAAATGTCAGCAGGTAGCGGGGGGTGGGGGGGGGGTGGGGAGGCCACAAATGTGTCGTTGACACTCCTCCAGTGTACCAAAATTAGCATCACGTGGTTTTGTTGTGCCGGTGAAACGTTATTCCGCAGTAATTGTATTGGTTTTTGCCACATCGTTGAGTGGCCTGCACTTTCTTGGGTATGTTTTTTTCATATGCATTTGACGGACAGAGTATAGGCAACACCTTTCTTAAATACTGTGCCCCTTCAATCTCACGTTCTTTCACTGATCTATTCAATATCTGCTTATCCAACTCAGAGGTCCAACGTTTGCCCCGTTATTAAGAAAAGTAACAAACAGCCAAAGGAAAACTGTAGGACAATTTCACTCGTCTGTAATGTCTCTAAAGTATTTAAGCGTCTAGTTTATAACATCTTCTATGAGTATCTAACCTGTTGTATTTGTGTCTTTTTGCCCAGAACCACTTCCTAGTAGTCAATATCCTATTCCGCAGTTCAAACTCTTTACTCTCCATAAGCTAACCTGTCCCTGTCTAACCTGTATACATATGGAATTACTATTGTCTATATTGCACACGTTCCTCTGTAAAATTTTGACATAGGCTGTATCAGCCCAAATAAATTAAAGGGTCTTCAGCGGGTAACTACTCAACATGTTTCGGAGCCTTTTACCCGTACATGTCTCTCTGAGTAGCGGCTCCTTGTCTAAGCTAAATATTCAGCAAAGACAAACCACATAATAAAGAATAAATAAGAACGTGGCAAATGATGAATTAGCTAAATACGTGAAGTTTTGCTTATAAATGCAGAGCTTCGTTATGAAAGAAGAACCCCTGTCAAACAAACCATAATTACTAAATTTGTATAGTACAGGTTCAGATAAGAACAATTTGACTTACCCCTGAACCAATATGTACCCTTTCTGGCTGGACAGTTTATCCTAGTTAAACCACCCGCCAGTGTATAACTGAAGTGGAAACAAGCTGGGGCCTTATATTCAGTCCCAGTGATAGTAAAATAAACAGTTGCAACTAGACCACCTGTAACAATTTACTTCCTGCTAAAAACTCTGGTTTTAAGAAAAAAAAGACGATTCCACCATGAATCAACTTGTTAGCATACTTCATACTATTTACAGTGACCTGAGTTGGGCCATGAGGCCCGTATGGTTTTCCTGAACATATCCAAGGCCTTTGACAGAGTTTGGCACGCTGGTCTACTTTTTAAACTGAAACAATTGGGGTTTGAAGATCCTGTGTTACTATTTCTAGAAAGCTATCTCTCAAACCGACTTCAATGCGTTAGTATAGGACAGACCTCATTCTGACTCCCTATAGAGGCCGGAGTGCCCCAAGGTTCCGTCCTTGGTCCCCTACTTTTCCTCGTTTACATTACCGACATCACTGTTAACATTACCTATGACATCCGTTGATTTGCGGATGATACCAGTATCTTTGAAATTGTCCACGATCCCACGGATACAGCTGAAAGCCGTAATTATAATCTTGTACAACTTCATCGTTGGGGCAAGCTCTGGGGGATGACATTTACTGCTATAAAATCTATTTCAATGACCTTCTCAGCTAAACGACACAAGCCAGAACATCCTCCCCTACTTCTTGGTAACACACCAATACCTGAGGCTACTCAACATACACATCTTGGAGTTACACTTTCAAGCAATTTTTCATGGCACCAGCATGTAACACACATTGTTGATAAAGCCAGCCAACGGCTTGCTCTTCTACGCAGATTCAAATACAAACTCTCCCGCCAGACTCTCTTACGGTTGTACAGTACTATGATTCGTCTTATCCTCGAATATGGGTGTGTCCTG
>CAXHWN010001905.1:0-248605 GCA_964020975.1 Hermodice carunculata | reverse complement strand
TTTGCTTTTGTTTGCTTGTTCAGTTTTTTTTCTTTTGTTTGTTTGTTTGTTTTTTGGGGGGTTGCTTTATTTTGACAACAGACTCAAATGTGTTCTAAGGTCATTTAATTCATTTGGATGATAAACAACATGTTTGAATCATTTGAGTGTTATTACTCAACTAGGCAGGATTTAGTAGAGCTGCATATTAAATTCTGAGTGTTTTTTCCTCGTTTGGAACTAATTTGGGACTATAGTAGTGCCAACTGAGTGTTTCCACTCATCCGAGGCTTTAATATAGATATACATGTAGACCAGGTCTTAGTGAGTGTTTTCCCTCATATGGACCTCGTTCTGGATTTCTTGTGCGAGTTGGGTTGAATGTTTCCACTCACTTGGGTCTGTTTACAGGGTTTTGTATGGATTGAGTATGTCCACTCAAGCAAAATTGTAGATATATGGACCTGCCAGGTTTTGAAATCCAGAAATGGCGACAAAAATTCACCAATTTTGTAAATCAAGCCAAAAAACCAGAAAAATAGAATTTATAATAGAAAGAGATACCATTCCAACTTCTATTCCTATGCTATGGACTAGTGCGCATCTGATCATATCAAAGTTAGTTAACATTATTTTGGTGTTTGGAGCCAACAGGGGTTGCTACTATTCATCATGGAGTAGTTCTCATGTAGACACTTGGATACCAAGCTGTCTGGGTCACAGCTGTGCAAATGGGACCAGTATTTAATAGCAGAACACAGACTAGTAGTAAAAAGTTGTGTGTAGCTGCCTTGTTCACCCTTTACTGCAGCAGTACAGGACTTTCGATGTACCCCCAGCGTAAAAAGAGAGAATTTGACATGGACCTGTTCTGTTGGGGCACTTTCACAGAGATGCAAGAAATCTGCACTGTTCAGGGATTGTAGCAAATTTCACCAGCATAATTCGCCACCTGCACTACGAGGCTTTGAGAAGTTTCAATGCCACGTCTATGTTTCCATGGGTATCGGAATAATTTAGACTAAATAACACCTTAGTCGCCTTTTCTTTCAGTTTGGCCATTGCTACATTAAATGTGCAAGCGGCTGACATTTTGACACCAAAATAGCAATAACCAGCGGGGAGTTCCCGAGGATATGATTTTGTCACGCTGCGGACACCGTCCCGTGGAAGGTGTCCGCTCATACAAAAGACCAAGCAAAGACATGGAACTGACCTGTTCTAAGTATTTGAATCCACCCTCCCCAGGCAAGTCGTCCCAAAAAAATGCCCCCTCCCCAGGCAAGTCGTCCAAAAAAGTGCCTAAGGTGAAACAGGGATTTGCATCAGAAAAATAAAAAATGTGTCAATATTTATTGTGTTTGTCTTGCCGTCTGATGGAGGGCAAGACAAACAAAAGCTAGAAAAGAAGATTTGCTTCACAGCAAATCAGTCTGGGTGCTTTCAAAATGAGAACAGTTTGAAATGCTACATTTTGCCATTGTTCAACATAATCTAAATTTCGTGTATTAGCCTAATTTTTATAAATTAAAATGTTCAACTTTGGTTCTTGGTTCAAGGGATGTGGCCATGTCCCAAACTTATAAAGTGAAGTTTGAATGAAACTACTATCTATGATAGTTTTGAAGCTATTCAGCATTTTAATTTTTTCGTGTATTTGCCTAATTTGCATGAATTATAAGCCTAGAAGAACTTTGGTTTATTGTCCATTGGATGGGGCTATGACACAAACCCAAAAATATAAGTTGGAATTGCACCTCTATAATAGTTTTGAAGCTTTTAAAGATTTACATTTTGCATAATCACCTAATTTGCATAAATTAAAATTCTACAATTTTGGTTCATGGTTCATTGGATGCAGCTTTGCCACAAACCTATAAATTGAGGTTGTAATGGCATTTCAACTTTTTCAATGCCCCTTAGCATAATTCGAAATTCTACAACTATACTGTCCATTATAGTGACAAATGTCACAAAGTTATATATGCACATTGAAATTTTGAGTCCATCTGCAACAGTTTGGAAGAAATGGCGCTTTTAAAATTTTTGTTGCCTATAAAATTTGCCTAATTTTAAAGATCATGACTATTCCAAATGAAATGCACAATTTCACTGGTTATGTCAGTCACCATAGCAAGTTTGGTGGTTTTCGGAAAAACAGTGTCTGAAAAAAACTCTGGACTAACTTGGTCGTAAGGAAAAAAAGAAAGAAAGAAAGAAAAAAAGACTACCTGTCCTATGTTACCACTTTTGTCTGGCATTCATCGATTAGGGGTGGTCTTAAATTGCAGGTACCATTGTACAGCGAAACCTCTCTACAATAAGCACGCTCACGACCAGAGCAAAGTGCCCACTCCTGAGAGGGTCAGCCCTTCTGGGAAGTATTGATGAGTATATGTGCATGTACAGTGTACACACATTATAACTCAGAGGGATGTGTATACATGCAATAAAAAACTGTCTTTGTTCCTTGATTACATAAACAAATTTCAACAGATGCTGTCACAAAACTACATGTACATGTACCTGTGAACTGAGACATGCACTATACTGACTCAGTAAATGGCTATGAAGAACAGGCTTCATCTCACTGGTTACAAGAAAACAAAAAACATGAAAGTATCCAGTGAGATGACACAAATCCACACACTTTTTCAAAATTCACCAAAATGTGAAAACAGTCATTGAGGACTGTAAGCTCTGTATGTAGTCTGTTTTTAACAGAGGGTACACTCTGCCAGACTTGTTCTGCCTAGAAGTCCAGTCTGTCTGATCCCTTGGGACTGATGGAACTGATAAGCCCAGCACACCCCAGCCTCAGGGTAAAACAGACCAGCTACCAGGACACTGACTGGTCAGTCTCAGTCATGGTGTACTTACAGCTCTGTCCAGCATTAGTGTGAACATGCAGCAGATATGTTTCTTGCATGAACAGAAAGAGATCCTCTGCATTTTATTGAGAGCCTCATTACACAGTTGTTGGGAGTCCCCCCCCCCCCCCACCACAATTTGCTACAAGACCCAAACCTTCCAAAGCGTACACTCAGCATGCATGGACAGAAAGCTGTGAGACAGGTTCAAGCTAATTAATTATTAATGCAAAATGGTTGCCTGGCACCACAGAGGTCAAGCAATAGGTCATACAGGAGGCAGTTGAAAGCCTGCATGTGGATTGGGGAGAAATTAGGTGAATTAAGCGTACATTAAAATTCCCCAAGGTTTGTTTGTGTGCTGTTGCATTTGCCAGTTGTCTCAAACCTATATGTGTAAGTTAGAACTTTGTGTCTATCTGCAATAGTTTGGAAGATATGGAGCTTTTAAAATTTTAAGTGCCCCTAATTTGCATAATTTTAAACATCATGACTATTCCTAGTCAGGTGCCTAACTTCACTGGTAGATCAGTCACCATGGCAAGTTTGGTGGTTTTCGGAATAGTAGGGTCCGAGAAAAACTCCGGACAAATCTGGTTGTAAAGAAGAAAGAAAGAAAGAAAGAAGTTACTCGATCGATCACTAGCTACAAGAAAACAAAGACATGGAAGTGTCCATTGAGATGATACAAATCCACACACTTTTTCAGAATTCACCAAGTTGCGAAAACAGTCACTGAGGACTGTAAGTCAGGCTTTGATCCGGTCCAGCAAACTCAGCTCTGTGTGTAGTCTATTTTTAACAGAGGGTACACTCTGGCTTGTTCTGCCTAGAAGTCCAGTCCTTCTGATCCCCTGGGGACTGATTGATAAGACCAGCAGACTCCTGGCCTCAGGCACAGACCAGCTAGGACACTCTGACTGGTCAGTCCCAGCCATGGTGCACTTACAGCTCTGTGCAGCATTAGTGTGAACATGGATCAGATATGTTTCTTGCATGAACAGAAAGAGATTCTCTGTAATTTATTGAGAACCTCATCACACAGTTGTTGTGAGCCCCCCCCCCCCAACTCCCACCCCCAACTCCCACCCCCACCTCCCATTTGCCATAAGACCTAAACCTTTCAAACCAAAAACCCAGCAGGCATGGCTAGAAGGCTGCCTATCAGACAGGTTCAGTTCAGCAGAAGCCCCAGTCAAAATGTGGATTGTTGGGAAATTCACTGAATTCAGCATACATTAAAATTCCCCAAGTTTTGTTTGTATGCTATTGAATTTGCCAGATGTCTCAAACCTATATGTGTAAGTTAGAACTTTGTGTCTATCTGTAATATATTTGAAGATATAAAGCTTTTAAAATTTTAATGGCCCATAATTTGCATAATTTTGAACATCATGACTATTCCAAGTCAGGTGCCTAATTTCACTGGTGGGTCGGTTATAATGGCAAGTTTGGTGGTTTTCGGAATAATAGTGTCCGAGAAAAACTCCGGACAAATCTGGTCGTAAAGAAAGAAAGAAAGAAAGAAAGAAAGAAAGAAAGAAAGAATTCTTGGAAAAACAAAATGTCTGGGTTGGCACCCAGACATAAATATTGACACATTTTTATTTTTCTGATGCAAATCCCTGTGGCTAGTGAGGTGTGACAATCCAATCTGAATCAGTGTAGGTGATTTGTATGGAACTCAAGAAATCCCCAAGTTGTCCCTCCATCCTTTTCCAGCGCCATGATTTGATGAGCTTGCAATCTTCCGGCATGGATATTTTTAAAGTTTTTCCTGACCCCTGAGCCCAGACCCTGCAACTGATACACTACATTACGTCGCACGCTTCTAAAACTCAAAAGGCATTTTTAGGGTACTGCAAAACAAGCCAGAGACCATTTACAGTGAAACCTGACTTTAGAGAACGCTTTTGGGACTGGGAAAAAGTGTTCACTTATCGGAGGTGTTCACTAATGCCAGGGTTGGCTTATTGATGAACATGACACGAAGTACACATGTACATATACACTGATAATACTTGTTTATTCACTTGCATTTACATGTAATCAAATGGCGAAGTAAATACCTGCATCACAAGCCCTGTCCACATTAAAAAAAGTCAAAACTAATCATGAAAAAAGAATTTGTTTCTAAACTACACAAGATTTCCTTTAACCACAACGGTTCAGTGACTAATCACTTCTGTATTTTGAAGTCCTGTCCTCACCAAAATAGTGAAACATTATCAATAACATGTACACTTGCACTGTATATTGTTTTGAAATCTGAATTAAAATAATGCACAGTCACATGTGCATTCTCAGTTCAGTCTCATAGCTTTGTTTATTAAGTCAGCTGAAGAATAAGAAATGTTCAGTTATTATCATGGTGTGATCAGTTTTGTTAGAGACAGGAATCTAAGTCTCAGGCATTGCACATCTCTACTTGAAAAAGTCAGTGATGCACATTTGTCTGGCACCAACTTTTTTTCTAATCACATGTTTGTTCATTTGGCTTTCTAAATCCAGGCATTTTTCATAGACTGTTTCAGTTCATCAAACTTTCCAGTGAATGAGAACCATTCAGCCTTAGGATCCTTATTGTCCTCATAAGCATCAATGATGTCTCTCTTCCTGTTCAGAGGACTGATAGTGTTTACAGATCCCACTGAGATCTGATACTTTTCTGCCAGCTTTCTTTTGGCTCAAGCCCGTTTCACCATCTTTTACTGTAGCATATTTATCTGCCAAAGATAAATTATTTCTACCCTTGAGACTTATATTGTCCTGAACTTTGCAAATGCAATCACCAGTGTGTTGCGTACAGATATGGTAAGACCAATATGACAAACGTTACTGTGCGTAGATGTTCACACGTATGCATTGGGTCATAGTGCCTTTTGTTATTAAAGTGTGCGTGTCTATACACACTTTTCTGTTTTTCCCAAAATTCTTTCTTTCTTTCTTTCTTTCTTTCTTTCTTTCTTCTTTACCAGTAAATTATTTGTCGGACACTTTTCTTTGGCACTATTCTGCATAGATACTCCAAACCTGGCAAGATTGTACCTCCATACAAGGATTTCCAAGGTCTTTTTATGCAGAGAAATGAAGATGCATGTTCAAAATTATGCAAATTAGGGGCATTTGAAATTTTAAATCTTGAATATTTTAAAAAGTATATGGATAGAGATGTCATTCCAACTTCTACTAGAGGGTTATTGATCATTGCGCATCTAATTAATTTAAAACAAAAGCTATGGTAATTTATATTATGCTAATTAGCAGCATTTATAACTTTAAATCATGGATAGCTTCAAAACTATTATAGATAGAGATGCCATTTCAACATCTACTATGGGGTTATTGACCAGTGCACATGTAATGAATCTAAAACAAAAGTTGAAGCAATTTAAATCATGCTAATTAGCAGCATTTGACATTTTAAAACTTTAATATCTTCCAAACTATAACAGATATAGATGTCATTCCAACTTCTACAAGAGGGTTGTCGACCATTGTGCATCTAATGAATTTAAAACAAAAGTTGTAACAATTTAAATTATGCTAATTAGCAGCATTTGACATTTTAATCTTGAATATCTTCAAAACTATTATAGATAGAGATGTCATTTCAACTGCTACTACGCGATTATTGACCATTGCGCATGTAATGAATCTAAAACAAAAGTTGAAGCAATTTGAATCATGCTAATTAGTAGTCTTCGAATTTTTTTAATCTTGTATATCTTCAAAACTATAATAGATAGCGATGTCATTCCAACCTCTGCTTGGGTTGTTGACCATTGCGCATCTAATGAATTAAAACCAAAAGTTGTAGCAATTTAAATTATGCTAAAAAGCACCATAGAAATTTTTTAAATCTTGAATAACTTCAAAGCTATAATAGATAGAGATGCTATTCCAACTTCTACTCCTATGTTATGGGCTGGTACGCATCTGAAAGCTTTGATTAAACACACACACTGATTTGCTACGCAGCATATCATCTTTTCTTGTTAAATTATATTCTACCTGAAAACAATAGGGATTACTGTTGTATTAGCACCCAAAATGAGCATAGCCTTTTCATTCATGTTCACACTTAAGCTGTGAAAATTGTTTGTGACACTTTGTAAGCTACCAGCACTGTCAGTGGTCTAAATGCATTTTAAACCAGAGCATGTAGCTCAGCAGCCTTAACAAAAAATATTTAAAGTTTGTATAGTGCTCTGTAAATGTGATGCAATAGGGCTTAGCTTGAGTGGGACCTTGTACAATTCTACTTAAATGAACATCCTGCTTGATCTGGTACAGACAGCCTCTTCACAGCAGTGTAGATACCCTTGGGTAATAGACCTCCTTGTCTTTTTTACAGGAGATAATACACAGCACAGCAGTGTAGATACCCTTGGGTAATAAACCTCCTTGTCTTAATTAACCGAGATAATACACAGCATGATTGTTGCTTTGACATGGTTTGGAGATAATAATCCTATTTTACCCAATAAGCATCCAATACACACAAGAAAAAATCACTTTCTCTACTTTTACTTTTATCCAGTAATTGTAACTGTAATTTTATTTTCATCGTCAAATACAAAAAAAAAAAAAAAAAAAAAAAAAAAAGAAGACAGTTACAAATAGTTTCAAAGTTTATTTCATCAAACAAGGCTTCGCATATGAATAACTTTTAAAGTTCGTGTAACGCAGGATCCAGTAATTGGGTCATTTGGATCTTTGCACTGTGGTGATATGGACAGGGTTATCACCCAGTCTGTATCTTCCACCTTTTCTGGATGATACAATACAGAGGTTCCAAGTTGCCCAACATATCCACCTTTATTTTAAGACCACCTGCAGCATAAAACTAGTTAAAACCACATTTTGCTGGCAGAAGGGATGTCTTATTTGAAAGGTACCACTGTTTTTGTACTTTAGCAAGAACTTTCTAAACTCAGGTAAGACATACAAAATATTATCTCGGAATTGCTCCCATAATCGAATTTCGAACGGGATCAAATTTCGAGCATTCCCCGATTATTCCATCTGTTTAAATACCATGACAATCGCCGTGATTCTGCCGTAAATTAATACGCATGTGCGATTTTGCTGTCGCGAAGTCTATGTCCTGAAGTTTTATGCCCCATTACTTTGGCAAGAAATGAGACAAAAACATGTATAGGCCAATATGCAGAAAGAAATATTGCACAGGGTGAAAAAGAAAGCAAGGGATGTACATGCAACGTAGTAAATTCTTTTCATCATGCCGTAAAGCTAGTAACTGTTCGAAATTCCATCCCGCTCACCAGCAGAGATGCTGCAAAAGTGCAAGACATGCTACCACCGTCGGCGCGCTTCCTTGAGTCAGCCAAGCTTCCTCAAGTTCAAGTTCAAGTAAGTTTTATTTCATGTCGCTTTTTGGTCAATAGTGAATAACAGATCTAACTGAGGCGCGATTCCACCGACGATATTATTGCTCGCCTCTGTAAAAAGTATCCTACCACCAAATATCCTGCAAATAGGCCTAGGCAGTTTTCAGTCCCTTGAATTCATTGCACTATAAGTATAAGCTTATCAGGGTGAGTATACTGGAAGAAGTGATGTTGAGTAGCCCCTAATAAGGACATTTACAATGTACGAAAGTTAATTCTCGAATGCGAAGTACTGGAGAGCAAATATGATGCGGCCGTCTTTATTCCAACATGGCAGGTATGGTCCGTGAACTGTGAATAATTCCAACACGTCAATTTCAAGCAGGTCACCTGTCAAAATGATCCTTTATTATATTCTCATGAAATACATAAACTGTCACAATAAGGTATATTTTACAGTTTTGCAAAAACTTTAACACAAATAAAAGCATATATTTGCTTTTCGTCCGTATAGACCTGCTGACCGAAGACTGCCTCCGCTCGCCGAAAACTGCTGTGTTGGGCCCTGTGCCATAGTACAGCGTGTCCACGGTCATGATTCGTACCAAGCAGGAACGCTGCATTGTATTCAGTGGTATTTGTGTCTTTTTGTCCAGAACCACTTACTAGTAGTCATTACCCTATTCCCCAGTCCGAATTCTTTACTCTCCACGAGCTAACCTGTCACTGTCTAACGTGTACATACATGTGGTACTTAGTACTACTTACTATTATTAGTATTAACAGTAGTATTGTCCATATTGCGCACGTTCTTCTGAAGTTCTGTACAATTTTGATATATGTTGTGGCAACAAGTGGCAACTGTAACAAAAGATTTTGAACCTCATCTGAAATGCAATTTCGTGTGGACTATCAGCATGCTTACATCTAAGAAATAGACTAAGGCCGTGACTGGGGGCTGACTCTACAAAGGGTGCAAGTCAGTGTCAACCTTGACTTTTTCAGTATACCTTTTGAACACAGAAGTGGTCAGAAAGGAGTTAATCAGCAACTGTTACAACACATTTTAAGCCTCATATAAAGGCAATTTAGTGGCAACTATCACCTTGCACAGAGCTAAGAAATTGGCTCGGGCCATGACTGGGGGCTGACTGTACAACAGGTACAAGTCAGTGCCAAACTGAACTTTTTCAATATACGTTTTGAGCATAAAAGTGGACTGAAATGAGTTAATCGCAACTGTTCCAAAACATTTTGAACTCATCTAAAAGGCAATTTAGTGGGAACTATAACCCTGCCTAGAGCTAAGAAATTGGCTCAGGTCAGGACGTGGGACTGACTGTACAAAGTGTGCAAGTCAGTGTCAAACTTGACTTTTTCAATACATACTTTTTGAACACAAAAGTGATCAGAAAGGAGTTAATTGGCAACTGTTACAAAACATTTTCAATGTCATCTGAAAGACAATTAAGTTGGAATTCTCACCATGCTGCGGTGACTCACTAAACACCTACATGACACATAAAATGAAATTGGGATTTTAGGAAATATTGACCCATTTTAATAGTACCTGTAACACTTCTAAATGTAAGACAAACAACATTATATTTTAATTTCTTCAGTTTCAAAAGAGTATTCCATATTTTGTAATTCAGTTTTCACAGGAGTATGCCTATAAAATTTGTGAATTGGGTTATATAGATTAAAAAGATGTAGGCCACAGATCACAGTTATAAATCCTTCTATTTTTTGGTCTCTACCAAGCTTATCAAATGGTCACGGTCCAGTAATTTTTGGATTTTTTATGATTTTTTTGAAAATCTCTAAAAAAAGTTTCAATGGGAATGTTTAACATTTCTTGTTATAGTTATAACTTAAATAATTTTGGCCAGATTTGTGCCAAACTTGGTAGGGATGTACCTTTTATAGGTGTCAACCTGTTTTGTGCAAATGGTCATGCTCCAGTGATGTTTGGACCTTGACCTTCATCACAGGACAACTGACATGAAATTTACTGTTCACTGGATAACTGAAGAGCTGTTTTGAGTTGGGACCTTGATGTTGCACATGTTAATGTTTCTCTATGAAGGTTATACTTAGACAGTACATGAGTGACCTTGACCTCATTTCTGGGGTCACAGTGCAACACAAATGAATTTTACACTTCATTGTAACTTGAAAACTACTTGAACTGGGACCTTGATGTTGCACATGTTGGTGTTCTTCTATAAAGGTCAGACTTACTCAGTACATGGGTAACCTTGATCCTATCCCAAGTTCACAGAGCTGCAAGTGTGATGAATGTCTAGGTCAGCTCTTGTACTTATTCTTGATTCATAGATTCAAACCTCTGCGGAAACAATTTTTGTATGAAATTAATATCAGGCATTGAACATGTTTTGAAAATCCCACATCGATTTCAGTTTTGGGGTGGGTAATTTGGAAAGTTACATACTTTAAATAGAAATTTGCACATGATTCATATTTCATAAGGTCCTGATGTAATGACATGATGAAGCAACACTGGCTTTTGTCATTTTTGATTGACTGACAAGAAATGAACATCAAAACAATCATTGCTGGGTTCAGGGAGACCTAGGTGTTGATCTGGCTGCCACCATTATGGACGACTAATTTAAGGTCTTCCAAGACAGTTGTACACTCACAAATATAACTAATAGGAAAAGTGTTGAAATGGCTTGATAAGTAACTAGTCTGAGAAGGCACTTGGTCTGTGGTTGGAATGGCTTGTCAAGAATGGCACCAATGTAGAACCAACTTCCAGCCAATCAAAATACAAGTGTGAAGGTTGTGTGAGAAGTGGAAACAGATACATGTGCTGCCATATGGGGCATCAAGGCCAACTGCAGGCTTTTGGTGTGTGAACTGATGCTGTGAACAGTGCTGCCACCTTTTACTCTGCAGGTAAACTCATGTACTGAAAGATCCATTTTGAATTTCAGTATGAAAGTAAAATAGCATGTGTATGTGTTTGTAGAGAGAATGAAATGAAGTATGTACTGGTGATGTTGATGGGACTGCTTACTTGTCTTTATGGAGGACAAACTTTTTCCAGGTGGGTATTTGAAAAGGGTAGAGGGACTGCTGAAAAAGCATAAGATGTAAAATAAGATTCCTGGCCTCCTCTTTGATACAATTAACACAAACATAGAAAGCCACAAGTCTTATAGTAAAGCCCTGGAATTGTAGGGCTGTAGTACTTTGGGAGCAAACTGTGCAGAAATATAGCAAGAACTACAGTAAGTGGAGAAAAACTATGCAGGGGCTAGTTACATCGAAATGTTTGTCTCTGATTATGACCATTTGTAACATACTAAAAAACACACGACACTGTAGTATTTCATAATTCTAATTAGAGGTACATACTCAGAACCCAGAAAATAAGTGTTGATTTCAATACTTAGCTTGACATTGCATGAGTACATGTAATGTCCCTAATGTTGGCTCTGCTGACCAAAGGTCAAAGAGTTCATGCAGGTCACTCATGTCAGTCTGTCCATCATTCCATAGATCTGTAAACTTTTTGGCTTGTGAGTGTATTTACTGTTCACGGCTTTTGAGTTGTAGCCCCACATAACTTTTAAGACTGCATGGGTGCATGGAAATCCAGCTCGACAGTGGTGGCACCACCTACAGTATAATGTAAAATGTGAAAATCTTGTGACCATTCTAGCAAATGGATCATTAATTTTTTTGACTGATATCCATGAAATTACGTGGGATTGTGGAAGAGGTCAAAATCTCAGTTGCATGTGACACTAGTGATGCCACCTCTACTTTGGCAGATGTTGTGAGCCAATATGTGTTGAAAGATATAAAATTTTATATATGAAAAAAAGGGTTGTACTAGACATGCCCAATGTATTTAATATTAAAATGAACCTATATTTTCATTTATAGAAATGGTCATAAAAATTCAACTGGCCAACTTAAAAACTTTGAATGCCATCTTGTTGACAAGTAATTACATACAAGCAAATATAGGACATGTCCGATGCTAATATTAATTGTCGGTGATGACCTATTTTTGTTTGGTTTGGTCACCAGTCCTGTACATGTAAATTGAAAAGAGGTGATTTTGTAATGGCAGAGTGTAGCTTGTAGCTTGGACATCAATGGCAAAGAGAATTGAGCATCCAGATCAAAATTGCAATTAAGCACAATGTACATAAAAGTTATTACCTAATTTTAACAAACAGACCATACGTGGAAAGCTGGAAACATGGCACAATTTTTTAATCCAAGTTGAAGGTGAAGGTCATATGGCTACTTGGAACATAGGGATCACAATGTGAAAACATTGTGAATGCTCTGCACCCAACAGTTATTGACTTAGGCTCATATTAGTTTAGGACAAGTTTATGAAGTGTATGAAATTGCTGTGGACTTTGATATTGGTGGCCCCACCTACAATATTTATGTACGAGTCAAAATATGAAATCTTGTGACCAGTCTTGTGCTATTAATTTTTTTACGAATCTTCATAAAATTTAGGGTAATTGTGAAGGAGGTCAAAATCTCAGATGCATCTGACACTAGTGGCTCCACCTATAATTTGACAAATTACAAGTTAAAATGTCTTGAAAGAAAAAAGTTCCATATGTCGAAAAATATTGAGTTAAGCATGCCAAATTTATAGGATATATAGATCTTGTCCAAAATATGTTATGTAATATGAATGAGCTTGAGTGTAGCTTGGACATAAATGGCAAATAGAATTAAGCTTCCAGATCAAAATTGCTCTTGATTACATTGTACATAAAACTCTAGTTGGTGACCTACACTTTGGGTCACTGTGATCCAATTATAATGTAGGTCGACACTTGTCCAAGTTTTTTATTTTATTTTTTTTTTCAATAATTGAAAAAGTTATCGGATTTGAACAAACAGACCATGTATGGATAACTGGATGCAGGGTGCACATTTTGAATGAGATAATTTTTTAATGTGAGTAAAAGATTGGGAGTTCATATGGCAGTTGGAATTTAGGGGGTGAAGATGTGAAAATCTTGTGAATGCTTTGCCATCTGTAATTTTAATGGATCATTATCAAATTTAGTAAATCTTAAATGATGGAGATATTATTAGTGACATCTGTATCTATAGTCATTCAAAATGAAAAGCGATGTTCTGTTTTAGGTCACTGTTTCACAGCAGCTTCTCTGCTGTTTTATTACTGGTATGTGATGGTGACGCTCCAGTGATTTGGATTTTTTATGATATTTTATCTACTTGCCTGTGCCACAGAAATTTGGTATGCAAGTTCTTTACTTTCTGTTGATTCGGCACCACGTGCAGGGTGTAACCTTGGAAATGGCTGACAGTCTCAGTTGCCATCATCTGTGAATGGTTTTGAGATACCTGTGCCTTATTACCTCCTAAAAAAATTGGTTATACTTGGATGAGAGACTGTTTAAACTTAGTCAGAGCAATTAACGCCTTGCACCTATAGTTTGACATAAATTTTCAGCCAAACTGTGTTGAACAACATATCAATACTTCGCAAAATAATTAAGCTAGACATTCCTAAATGATAGGTCATATAAGTTATGTCCAACACTATTATATTGTGGAATATGGTGACTGATCTAGTGTAGGTCACCATTCTTGTAAAGTTAAAAAAAATGATTTGGTTATGGTTGGGTTTAGCTTTTTTATCAATGAATCTGTTTGACACTTTTCTCTGACACTATTACGTGTAGAAACTCCAAACTTGGCGTGATTGTACCTCTATACAGGGTGTTCCAAAATCTTTTTATACAGAGGAATGAAGATGCTTAAAATGATGCAAATTAGGGGCATTTTAAATTTTAAATCTTGAATAACTTCAAAAGTATAATAGATAGAGATGTTATTCCAACTTCTACTAGAGGGTTATTGACCATTGCGCATCTAATGAATTTAAAACAAAAGGTGTAGCAATTTAAATTATGCTAATTAGCAGCATTTGAAATTTTAAGTCTTGAATATCTTCAAAATTATTATAGATAGAGATGCCATTTCAACTTCTACTATGGGGTTATTGACCAATGCGTGTGTAATGAATCCAAAACAAAAGTTGTAGCAATTTAAATTATGCTAATTAGCAGCATATGACATTTTCAATTCTGAATATCTTAAAAACTATAATAGACAGAGATATGATTCGAACCCCTACTAGGAGGTTGTTGACCTTTGTGCATCTAATGAATTAAAAACAAAAGTTGCAGCAATTTAAATTATGCTAAGGAGCACCATTGGAAATTTTTAATCTTGAATAACTTCAAAGGTATAATAGATAGAGATGCCATTCCAACTTCTACTCCTATGTTATGGGCAAATACGCATCTGATGAATTGGTAACGAAGGCTGCACAAATTTCAATTATGCAAATTAAGGGCATTTGAAATTTCAAATCTTGAATATCTTCAAAAGTATGCACACAAGACAGATTTTTACAGTTCTCTGATTGGTGATGACACCTCGTGAGAGAAAATAAAAACAGAGTCTGAAGGTTGACTCTGTCATCAAAAATATGTTAGACTCCACCATTAACTTCCAATTATATCTTCTATGACTGCGTAGCTGGTTGATCCAGTTAAACGAAGAAAAATAAAGCAAGTTCAGTTTCTGGGTGTACGTGTGCATGCATTGGATCTGAATTGGAGCTGAGACTGGGAATTCCTAGTCTCAGATTGGGGCAAGGCCAGTTGCCCAGCAACCGACCGGGCAAGTTGGTGAAAGTGGAAGGTATCAAGTAGGGGTGGAAGATGCAGTGTGGCTTTGAGTAATATGTTGTCCACCTCAGCTGTGACAGAACTCTGTTTTTAGATGTTGCCAATCAGTGTGACTGTGTAAAAGTTGCATAAGGCCAGAGTTTTTTAATTTTTAGTTTCACAGACATTTGCCGCAAAAAGCTCGGGTAGGAGGGAGGAATAAAAATAAAAATTAAGCACTTGCATTTTTTAAAAATTTTAGTCTCCAGACTGAAGGGTAGGAGGGGGAAAAAATTTTCACACACCTGGTTACTTCTATGCACTAAAGCATGCCTACATGTATTACAGTACACCATACAGGACTTCAGTGTATTGTAGTATGTTTTTAGACCTCTAGTCCTAGACTGGTGCAAGCTTTTCAATCTGAACTACTTGCATGGATGAACGTTGACTTTTCCCTGGTACTTTTATCAAAATAGCTACATGAAATTTATGAGAAAACAAGGCCAGCCTTAAAAATATTTCTGTTTCGTATAACAGGGCCTTGAAAAATTTGATGAGGCAGGGACGATTTTTTATTTTTTATTTTTTTTTTTTTCTAACTACACATACCTACTACGTATTACTGCAATGTGGGCATCATGCCAGTACGGTGACTGATGGACTTAGTATTGATACAAGATAAACAAGATTCCAGGCTGAACATTTTTTATTAAATCTGTATTAAAGCAAGAGACTCTGCCACAGGTGAGGTTGTAGCGGGACAATATATGCTTCAGGCTGGTTTGCTGGCGCTGACACAGAGTAACCCTACTGTAAATACACCTCGGCTTGGCTTGAATTGGGGTGCGTCTTTTGCTATTTTAAACATGTACATGTACAGGGCTTCAAGAAACAAAGGATTAGCATAATTATAAAGTTGCCCTTTTTTTTAAAATATCACAGAATAAAAAGAGTAAGATATCAAATACAAATGTGTAGTTTTAATTTTCACTTGACAACCCCAGGGGAGGGGAGGGGTGTATAATGAAGGTTCAGAGTAATATTACAAGTCATGAACACACCTCTTTTGAGTGTATGTGCAGGGACGTGCATTAAGGGTTTTATTGCTCCGTGGTCAAGTCAGATTTAATCTCGGGCAAGTTAAAATTAACAGGTACTTGCCCAGTTGGGCAACCAACTTTTTTTTCGCTGGAAACTCTATTCCTCAAATTTTCATGACACAGTTACAAGTTGCAGTTGTTTGCAAGGCTGGCTACGGGAAGGGGGGGAAGGGTCTAATCACTTGAAAAATCGCTTTCGCAGTACATGCGTGGGGCGCCGATAGGTGATAATAATCGCTAATTGATAAACATGCCAAGTGTAAACAATTACTTGGTCCGCAGTTGTATTCATCAGAACTTTATCTCTGTCAACACAAGCAGACATTTTCACTGTCGTACAGTACATATGATTACGTTACGATAACAAAGGTACCGGCAGTAATTTAATTATTGCCATTGCCTTGCCCTTGGTTTGCTGAGCGGGGTCACACTAATCACCGTTAGTGTAATCTGCCCCAACGATGTCAAAGCAGCGTCAAAATACAATAAAATTTGCATGGTGAATTCATCTGCTAATTACCATCAAATGCCATTTATCAGTGGTTTCTAGCAGTGTTGGAAAAAACAGGTTCCTTGACAGGACTTCCAGTCGCACCCAAATGACAGCATGGAGTGGATCTGCGGTGAACTGACCCAGTCTCAGGGACTGATTTTGGGACACATTCGGCTATTCCCGCTATCCCCTACCTTTGCGTATTTGCCTGTGACTCAAAATTATTGTTTCAATTAACACTGGAATCTTTACTTTTGCATGCTGCAATATAAACAAAGCTTCCCGTTTGTGTGTTCCCTCCGTAAATGACGGCAGATTCACACATGTTCACTGGGCGGAAGCCATGATGAAAACACTGTAACACGAGCCGAGATTGGCTCATTTTTGCATGTGACTCAATTGACCAATCGGGTGATGTGTTGTGCGTCAGACCACATGGCCAAAGCAGCTGTTTGTGTACAGTTGCAGGAAAGATGTCGACGGTGCGCACACTCGATTTCTGATTTGAAATATTAAAATTTTCGTTTGAATTTGATTTAGGAACACCTTTTATTGCAAGGAACTTGCCAATACTGTAGACGCAAATTTACTACAATGTACCGATAGCATTCATGGTAGGTACGCAAACGATGTGCATTTACAGAACTGCCACACGGGGCTTGCGAGTAACCTTAAATCAAGCCTGAAAAAAAATTTTTTTTTTGCACTGTTGGAAAAAAAATATTCCAACCGCAACGTTTTGTGCACGCCGGGCGCATTATACGAAGCAGAAATATTTTTAAGGCTGGCCCAAGGTAATGTCAACTTCCATCCATGTTTGTTTGTGGATTCTAAGCAAGGCTTGTGGGAACAGAATATACGGAAATTTTAAAAAAATAGCAGAACTATCCGCGTCGGTCGGGGGAAATAAAAAAAAGATGAATTTTCATTTTTATTTTTTTTCTGATTTTGGCTAAAATAGGGTCGGCGGAGTTCGTGAAACGAATAATTAAAGAACTCTGGCCTAACTTCTGTATGCACACTGGCAGGTTGTGCCTGCATCACATGATACACCAGACAGGCTTGCACACAAGCTTGGCTGGGTTGTGTAAGACATACTTCTGGGATTACACAGGTCTAGAGGTTTACATATATGCAGTCAAATTGAACATTTATAAGTTGAGTTAGAGTACTTTTATGCAATGTGACAAAGTATTTTCCGTCATCCAAGAGATAAGTTGGGTGCATTGAAGTAGGCATTGGAGCTTGTTACACTGAGGCTGCTTTGCATCAAGTGTGGCTTTCTAACATTATTCCTGAAAACCAATTGATTACGCTAACTGGTTGTATCTGTTATACACTAGCTGTTGTACTGAAGTACCCATTGTACACAGTCTTAACATTGTCGTACTGATCATACACTGTAGTACTAAAGTATATACCCATTGTCCACTTTTGTAACATTGTCATTCCCATCATACACTTTCCGACATTGTTCCTGAAAACCAGTTGATTACACTAACTGGTTGTATCTGTTGTACACTGTAGTACTGAAGTACCCATTGTACACTTTCGTAACATTGTACCTATTATACACTTAGTACTGAAGTGCCCATTGTACACTGTTGTAACATTGTCGTTCAGATCACACGCTGTTGTACTTGAAGTACCCATTGTACATTGTCGTTCTGATAATACACTGTAGTACTGAAATACCAATTGTACATTGTCATACCAATAAGCTTTGAAAACACACACACACTGATTTTCTACGCAGCAAATCATCTTTTCTAGTTTTTACTATTTTTCCTTGAGAGTTTGTAATATCTTAAGACACAGTTTCATCACAAAAAATTGGACATTCATGTCTTGCATCTCCCAGTATTTCAAATAATAGTTCAAAATTGATCAGAGCTCTGAAGTGTTTAAGTGTTACTATTAGGACCAGATGGAAACCACCCTGTTCCATCGGCCTTTTATATCCTCCCTACCCCTTTAAACAAATTATCAAATTTAGGAAAATCAGTAAGGGGATATATGTTCTTGTTATCAACAGTGATGATGGTCTTAAATTAAGGTAACCTTAATTGATATCATTCCGAAGTTCGCAGGACTACTTCAGTCTGCACATATTGGGCCAGCTGAGCACAGGACTGTCACTTGTTTTGTAGAACTCCAGGAACACTGATATGACATGGGATCACTTCTAGGTAATTCTGGACTGTCAATGTGGCCTTTTATTTGAAATGTAAAATTTCACCAGTTTTCAGGTGACACGGCACGAGCCTAGCTGGGGTCAGAGCATGACTGTCACAGTCCTGTTATTGATATGCAGTCATATTTTAGGAGTCAGCGCACATGTAAATGCTCTACAAGACCAGGTACCATGAAGGCAGCTATGTTCTTAGAAATTATGTAAGTTACAACTTAAAACCACCTGTTGCTAGTTAATCCTTCTCGCCCTTGAACTGCATGGCCAAAACCAGCTGGTGGTCAAGTGTCTTGCCTGCAAAGCAGACCCAGGCTCTGTGTTATGTCTACTTTGCTGACATCTGCCCTTGTTTGACAAGGTCATTATTTTCGTGTTGAAAAAGTGACACAGTTTCTTACTGGCTGAATATGGTTACCATGGTAGCAGTCTGCACTACACTAGGGACAAGAGGTTGCTGCAGGCCAAGGAGATAATGATCAACTTGCTGATTGGGGTGTCATTGTAGGGGAGGGTGGCAGCTTTACAATGTAGGTCCCTTACCACTGTTAATGTTAGAATTTTTTTCAGAGGCTCTCAACCTGAAAGAAAGTCAAATTCTTAGGCATATTTTGCAAAATTAACAAAGAAAATGTAGGAAGTTGGGACCCTTTGAATTTTGCTGAGGGGGTATTTCATGATTTGAAAGGGTAATATACCCCTATTTGGGGGTTAATGGAAACCTTGCCTTACTACAAAAATCCTGGGAAAGCAGGGCAGACCAAGTGTAGTAGAGATAACACACAACTTGGTCTGCTTTGGAGGCAATCAATTGTTGTATACTTCAAAGTTTTAGACTGATTTTAACAATGATGAAAAAAATTGAGAATTGTAGATGTATGACAGCCACCAAAATATACACGTCCCAGGGCAACAACTTTCCTCGGCATGGATCGGGTGCAAGCATCTGACCCATGCCAAGGTATCTGCTTGTTGATGACCTCCCTTTGAAACTCAGCACCAGCAAGGTGCATTTTATATACAATATGAATAATGCCCTGTGAGACTCTTGTATCAAAGAAAAACAGTTAAACTACAGAGGGATCTTTAATATGGCCAGAATCCAAGTGAAAAATACATTTCAATTGTGAAGAAGATGTATAAGAGCAACCACAAGGCCTCAGTGGGGATAACTCTCCTTATCAACTCACTTAGCACAAGTAAACACAAGGCCCTATAACCAAGATGTTTTTGACACCCTAATTGACCTTTGAAGTACTTGAAATGAGACTTGTACAATCATCAGGCATGCTGTATAACTATTACATAAGAACATGCTATATAACTATTACATAAGAACATGCTGTATAACTATTGCATAAGAACAATTTTTTTTCTGGTGACAACACCAAGGAGCCACTTTCCATGACAGAATTTCCTCTTCTGAGAGACCACATGTGGGCAGGTCTAAAAGTGGTCACAAAAAGCAGCTGGTGTCTCAATGGAGATAAAATAACCTCGGGAAATAGGACTCTAGTGAATGTGGTCTTAAAAAGCAGGTGGTCTCTGAATGGAGTTGGCTTTTCAAATGAGGGACTACTGTGAAGGGGAACCTATACCAATCCGACTTCAATTTGTAGAAATTTTGATAATTTGACAAGTGGATAAAGACCTAGGTGCCAGAGTTTTGACAACTTGCAAATTAATCTAGATGTTGCTTTTATCAAGACAGCCTTCGAAAGGAGGTCTAACATCCACGGCCACCATTAGCATATACATACATGTGTAATTTAGTATGTAAGACCAGCCCAGGGAGTAGCTGTGTGGTCACTCCTGGTAAATACTTCCTAATAAGACTTACATGTAGAAGTCATGCAGAAGTGATGCTATGCAAAAATTTTATTCATGTACATAGTTCCAATATATATGCAAAGTGTTCTGCGTGTTTAGTTGTACATGAATTAAAGGCATGTTGCAATCACAATGATCGTTACTAGTACTATGTATTTGGAGGTCAAATGAAAACAGTATCCAAAAAAGGCATGCTTGTTGAAGTTATTTCGTGTAAATGTATATTGCTTGTTTTATAGAGTGTGTAGTTTGGAAGGTTTGTAACTGCACCATTCTCTGTAATGGTCTATGTATATAAATGTCCTTCATTCATGAAATAATTGCTGTGTTTCCCACATGAAAAAGAAAGAAAATACCATCTGCATTCAAGATATCTTTAAGATTAGAGCGAAATATAATTTTTCAGAAGCACAACCAAAAGTCTTTTTGTCATATCCACCCTCAACGTTTGGCTTGATACACCATTGTTTTGTTCGTGATCTATTTGAGTGAAAGGTAAATTTCCATGTGATATTAATGTATTGTACAAGTACAAACAGTTGCAGCCTATGTACATCTACCTGCAGTTTGTAAAGGGTGCCATGCACTGATAGATTGATGACGACAACAGCATGGTATATGAATCTGGCACCCTGTTGTTGCTGCTGTTTTTCGGAGCATGATAAATGACATGATAAATAATGGTCTCTGCAATCAATCACGGTCCTGTGACAGCATCTGGTCACTGCCAGCTGACAATTAATGGAGTGACCAGGTAGTCCTAATAATCGTTCTGAGGAGGGAGACTGGTCCTCCAGGCAACCTCTGCCCTACAACTTTTCAAAAATTTATTCACCTACAATTTAGCTTTTGAAGGCTATGCTAGTGGAAAGACATATTTAGGGCTGCATTTGTGTATATGCACAGTATTTTCTGTGAAGCTAGGACTCCACTGGAACTGCATGCATATGGGTGTTGTTGGTCCTGCTGGGACAGACATAATACATTGCAGTGTAGTCCTGCTGTGATAAATGGATGCTGCCCAAAAAGGCAAAAAGCTGATAGAAAGATAGATGTGTAGTAGAGGAGGTCACATGATTGATGACATCAGGCTTTCTATATCCTCTTACATGGGTTGCTCTTGTTTTGACTGTTAACTGTCATTACATGTCTCCTAGTTTAGAGATATGTCAGGCCATTGGTAAAATGCCTTTATGCAACTTTCATTCACGGACTCACCAATATCAACCAACTTACAACTTCTTTTTTTTTTTTTTTTTTTTTTTTACTTACAACTTACAACTTCACTCTATCTAATAAAGGGGGAATTGAACCAGTGTCTGCTAGTTGCCAATTAGGGGAAGAAACCATGCAACTCAATGCATCAAATTCGGTTGGATTTGGGCAGTTGTTAGGCATATCTTTTGAGTTCAATCCTAAATTGCCCTCAGCCAGATTTAATCACAATATACATGAAATAAGCCAGAGTGTGACCATTTGAAGAAACTTGGTAGAGCCCCACCTGAGGTACATGGCTACCAAGTTTGAAGTGAATCTGGTTGATACTTTCGGAGCAGAAGTCAAAAATGTGAATTAGCATTAGAATGCCCATTGAGTTGCATAGTAATCAATAGGAAAGGTGCATTTACCGATAAGTACCCAAATTGAAAAAAAAAAAAAAAAAAAAAAAAAAAAAAATCATAAAAAACAGGAATCCACAGCAGTGCCACCTGGTGAACAAGTTGTTTGACCCTTCCACAAGTGAAAACCTGAAAATTGAATCATGACAAGTGAAAGGGCACAACTCTGCCACAAAGCTGGAAGCTTGTCAGCACCACACTAGTTGCCCCCCCCCCCCCCCCCCCGCCCCAAGCCGGTTAAGAATTGTCACAATAGATATGGATGTATATTTGAATAAGAGGACTGTATGAACAGTCCATGCTCAGCTAATCTAGAGATTCACCACACTTGTGGTTTTGTTAACTTGGGATAGGACGGAATAGGTTGACACTTATCAAAGGTATTACATCCCTACCAATTGAGTTTGACATAGTAATCAATAGGAAAGGTGCATTTACAGATAATAACTTGAATTGAAAAAAAAATCATTCCAAATCAAACATCACACAAGAGTGCTACCTGTTGAACAACTTTGTTTGACCATTTCACAAGGAACATGTACACCAACTTTCAGCTTAATCTCAGAGATGGTTTTTGAGAAGAAGCCAAAAATAGCAAAAACACGCGCAAAATCATAAAAACAAAAAATTACAGCACAAAAAATATAAAAACAAAAAATTGCAGTGTTACCAGGTGAACAAATTTAGAACTAAGAGTCACCAGGAGTGTTCATTATAACTTCAGAACTACTTGAACCTTGATGTTGCACATGTTAGTGTTCTTTTATGGTCAGACTTACTCAGAACATGGGTGACCTTGATCCTTTACCCAGTTCATAGAGCTGCAAGTGTGATGAATGTCAAGATCAGCTGAGCATGGGCTGTTCACACAGCCCTCTTGTTTAAATTTTAAATGAATTTTTTTTTGTTCCTTTTTGTGGCAAATCTTGAAAAATCTTCTCCAAAACCACTCATCCAATTGCTTTGATATCACACAGGAACATACACTCCTATAGAATTCTGGTTCCTAATTTGTTCACCAGTCGACACTACGATTTTTTTATGACTTTTTGTGTGTGTTTTTGCTTTAATCGACTTCTTCTCCAGACCGATCACTCAGATTAAGCTGAAACTTGGTTGATATGTTCCTTGTGAAAGGGTCAGACAAATTTGGTTACTAGGTGGTGCTGCTTTGGATTCCTGATTTTTAATGATTTTTTTCAATTTGGGTACTTATCGGTAAATGCACCTTTCCTACTGATTACTGTGAAAGTCAATCGGCATTCTAATGTTAATTCACATTTTCAACTTCTGGAAATCCATCAACCAGATTGACTTCAAACTTGGTGGCAAAGTACCTTGGATGGGTCTGTTTTGTTCAAAATGCTCACGCTCCAGTGATTTTTGGATTTTAAACTAATTTTTAGCTCAGCTGACTTACTAGTCTGGCTGAGCTTTCAGGATGCCAAGTCGTCCATCGTACATGCATCATCCTTCCGTTCACAATTACATTCTGGACTTCTTCTCCAAAACCGTCAGCCAGATTCAGTTCAAACTTGGTGGCAATGTACCGTGGGCGAGTCTGTACCAAATTTGTTGAAAAGTTTACCCTCCCATGATTAAAGGATTTGTTATGAATTTTTTTGTTCTTTTTTTGGGGCAAATCTTAAAAAATCTTCTCCAAAACGGCTCATCCAACTACTTCAATATCACACAGGAATACTCCCAGTTCTGAAATTGTTCACCAGGTGGGGCTGCATTTTTTTCTATGTTTTTACGATTTTTTATACGTTTTCGGTATTTTTGACTTCTTCTCCAGAACTGTCACTCAGATTAAGCTGAAACTTTATGGATATGTTCCTTGTGGAAGGGTTAAACAAAGTTGTGCACTTGGTAGTACTGCTGTGGATTCCTGATTTTTAACAATTTTTCAATTTGGGTACTTATTGGTAAATGCATTTTTCCTATTGATTACCATGCACGGCTAAATGGGCATTCTTATGCTAATTGAGGTTTTTGACTTCTTCTCCGAGACCGCTATCTGAACTTGGTGGCAATGTACCTTGGGTGAGTCTCTACCAAGTTTGTTCTAATGGTTACGCTTCAGTGAGTTTTGTATTTCTTATGATTTTTTTTTTTTTTTTGGTGGCAAATTTTAAACAGTCTTCTCTGAAAACACTAACCCGGTTGCTTTGATATCGCATAGGAACACTGCGATGGTCTCTTAGTTCTTAATTTATTCACCAGGTGGCACTGCAATTTTTAGCTCAACTGCTTTGCTATAGTCAGGCTGCACTTCCGGAGGCTCTGTTGTCCATTTTAGAAATACATGCACATGTGCTTCAAAATATCATATTCACTCAGCTAAACCTCCACACAGGTCTATTCAGTTGCAACCAGGATTTTGTGGGACAATCTAAGGTCAGCTGAGCATGGACTCTTCATGCAGGCCTCTAGTTTGTTCTTTTTTTTTGGACAGATCTTAAAAAATTTACATTTTGGACTTCTCGGAAGAAGCTATCCTAGAAACTGTAGTCTTATAGTCAACAGCTTTCCTCGGGACAATTTGTGTGCATTGTGTGCAAAGTGTACCAAGGAAAGTTGTTGACTCAGTCTTAAGTCAGCACTTTAACGGTTAACATGCAATTTCTTCCGAGTAAAAATTACCAGCTAGCATGTTCACACCAGTTTATGTTGCCAAAAGGGGCAATGTTTTATGCTGGAAAATTTGTATGGTGGAATGGTCACACAAATTATGTCATAAATAACGGTACATGACAGAACTGATGTGAATATTGGGCCTCCCCTTACAGCCACCACTAGCTGTTCTTTCTAGGTGTTCAGCCAAAAAAAAAAAGTTTAAAAAAAAAAATGAAAAGCAGAAGGTGGCTTTTTGATAAACTTTCTTTTGAAAGTTACTGTAGAGTTTAATGCTCTAGCGAAAGGTAGCAGCTCTGTAGACCACCTGTTGTCAGAGACTGCTGGTTGCTTGAAGACTATGCACTCTCTGATGACACTGGAATCTATTTTGTTATATACTTATCTGTATTTTGAAACCACCTGCAATGTCAGTGACGTGTTGCTGGCAGGCACCTTGGTACACCTATAGTGTATCTATGCTGCTCCTTGCAGTTGCCGAGACTCATCAAGGACTCAACTGATTTTGCTGGCCAAGGTGGCAGGTTTGAACCTGTAGAAATGCTTTTAGTTTGTCAGCTTAAGGTACACTATACGAGTAGTCCTGGCTGTTCTGTCTGTGTGGTCATCAATTATTTAACTCTTTCAGTGCCAATCTCATCTAAAGTCGAGCTACTAAAGTCAAACTAGTCTGAATTATCATTAGGATCTCAGATTCGTATTCCTTGTAAAAAGACCTTTCATTCAAGTACCAATATGCCTGTAGTTCCAGAGAGAACACCCCAGGTCAACAGCTTTTCTCGGTGTGCATTGGGTGCGTTGTGCCCAATGCACACCGAGAAAAGCGATTGACTCAGTCCACAATTTGGCATTCAAAGAGTTAAGACTGGACTGCTTTGGAAGGCTGCATGTTCTTTGGGCTTTGATGTTTGCAGAAAAACAAGAGGATGAGCTAATCTGGACTGTCCAAATTAAAGTATATTAATGGGACAATGTCAACCGCCATGTACAGTAACCATTACCTAATGAAATTATCTTTATCAGGATCTGGAGTTACAACCACAGTAAGTAACATGCCCCTCAGATCATCACAGGGTGGGGGCAGCAGGCGGGAAAACCAATCAATCAAGAGAGTTCTTGTCTAATTGAGTTGTGCATGAGTTTATTCTGCTCCAAAAAAAATGCATTCATCTATAAACCTGTGTAAGGGGACAGAAAACCCGGAGAGCTATGAGACCCCCAGACTAGAGGCGACATACTTAAACAGATACACTGTATGATAGTAATTCACAGTTGAATATTTCATTAATACCACATGGTCATAGGGCCTGGTAGTGAATATATTTCATGTTCGGAAGGAGTGGGACTCGAACCTGCAACCTTTGGCACCAGTCGCCTAGCTGATTACATGAAGTGTAATAATAATTGAATGTACAGAATAATGTTCACAAAAACTCAACTGCTGCAAGTAAATAGGAAAATAGATGGATACAAAGGAGGCTACAGTTGGGTAATTGTATTGATGATATATCAGCCATTGATCAAGAAATAATTTCAAACATTTCCTAAAGGAATTCATGGAAGATAGGTTTCTGATGTAGATTGGAATGGTGTTCCAGACAAATGATACGCAACCATGGTATCTCATAGCAAACTGACAAAGCCTCAATTGACGTTTAGGAACATGCACACATTGTTGGAATGTGACTGGCTGAGTGGGACTGAACATGGGAAGTTAATGCAAGTGTGAGAGAGTTAATGAGGTTAACTCTTTTCCCCCCTTGAATTATGACTTAGTCAACTGCTGTCCTCGGTGTGGGTTGGGCATACATGTAAGTGCCAACCCATGCCAAGCAAAGCTGTTGACCCTTAAAGCGCTGGTTTAAGACTGAGTCAACAACTTTCCTCGGGACACTTCGCGCACATTGCTTAGACTACTTTTTGCTGTAGACTAGGCTTGCTGGTATTTGAGTGAAAGGGCATTTTTATAAGGAATTTGAATCTTTGAATCATTATATATTATTTAATGGTAATGAGAAAACGTCTATAGCTATGATTAGCACCGTAAGGGTTAACCTGTGGCATATGATTTTGATAGGTCTCATCTGTAATTCTCAGTCAAATTGTTTTTCATTCCTGCTGACATTAGTTGAAAGCACTGAAGCAAATGACTTTTGACCATCAGCCAGTTTGGGCTGATTTAACTTGTAAAGGATTAAATTATTGATAGACCTGTAGATAAATACATCTGTAGCATATTTGCTTATATTTCGAAATTTAATAACATATAAATCTTAAAAATAGGATCAGTATAATGATTGACTTTAGAATTGTTTAAAATGAATTTGTCTTTTTTAATCTTTACAACTACAGGTGTCGAAATTTGAAGTATAATAATTAATTTATTAAACTGTGTTAATGAACTTATTTTAGTTCTACATTTTATGCTGCTAACCAAAAAGGACATAAGTAGAGATTGATTCAATGATCAGATTTAATTTACAGATTTACCTGTAGTTCTTCTTCCAGGTGTACCCCCATGAAATTTTGAAACAGAGAGAGTCAGATCAATAGGTAAGGGTTAAGAAGTGTTGGGGGGGGGAGGATTTTGTGGGGCCATTCATTGAACTGTACCTTACTGTGCAAGTAAACTCTGAGAAGACTCGGCTTTCAAGGGATTTTCAAGGGATCCACTTTCAGCATGTTAAGAAAAATCAAGTGACTTTTTACGTCTGCAGACTTAATTGTCATCACATGGCAGGGTGAACTGTTCACTGTTTAAACCACAAAAGGGTTAAAATAATTGGAATTGGAGGCCATGGAGTGTTTCACAAGTGGCAGCCCAATGTGGACTGGGTAGTGTGTCTGCAAAAGTAATAAAATGTGGAGAGCCCCCATCCAGGACTTCCTTTTTTTATGGAATGAAAAAAGCCCCCATCCAGGACTTCCTTTTTTTATGGAATGAAAAAAAAAACCACACACACACACACACTGGTCATTGTGGTGCATTTCTGAATTTTAGGATGTTCATCACCAAAGAAGCTTTAGATGTGATTCTTCTTTGCGGTAAAACTGTAATGAGCTTGCAGTGAAACGTGTGTATGTTTGAGGCCTGATTGGCTGGATGTGCACAGCTATTAGTCGAATGGAAGTGAGCTAGGAGAACAGTCAGGAGGACTTTTGTCAGCAAACGGGAATTCGTGCTGTTAACAGTAATGACAGGATTTGTCATAAACGTTTTAACTTTGTTCTACTGTCTCAGAAACCTTTTTTGCTTCGCTGATATTTAATAGCCTGTGTGCAAGGACTGTAATTTGTTCACATGCATGAATTGGCATTAAGTTGCCACAGTGGAATTTTGTAAATCTATGCCCTTAAATTTGTGAAAACCAGCTGGCGATAAAGGCTGACTTAAAACTCTGCTGAGTTGTCAGCAGAGCTCCTAAAATTTTGTTTGTGTCTGTCATCTGTTTGCCTCTCTGGATTGGTTAATGTATACTTGTGGGTCATTTTTTACCTTGCATACTTTTCAGTCAGCTGAGCTTATGTAGTGAGTCTTGGTTCATGGTCAATCCAACTGTCCATTGTCTGTTGGTCCGTTGTGCAAAATTGACATTTTCAACTTCTGAAAAAGTTAATTTTTTAAAAGGTAATTCACATTTTTGCCTTCTTCTCCAAAACCACTGCAAACTTGGTGGCAATGTACCCTGGGTGGATCTCTACCAAATTTGTTCAAATGGTCATGCTCCAGTGATTTTTTTGTTTTTTATAATTTTTTTTTTTTGGTTCATTTTTTGGCCAAATCTTAAAAAAAATCTTCTTCTCCAAAAGTGTTTGGCCAATTGATTTGAATCTGCTTTGGGAGACTTCTGGGGACTTTGAGACCTTAATTTTTTCAGCAGGGAGCGCTGTGATCATTTAAACATTTTGTATGCGAAAAAGTGGTGCACTATTTTTGTCTTCTCCAAAACCATCACTCAGATTATGCTTAAACTTATAGTGGAAATGTTCCTTGTAGAAGGACCCACCAAATTTGTTAACTTGATGTTGTTACTGTGAATCTCCGATTTTTAATGAATTTTTCAATTTGGGTACTTACCCATTCATGCACACAATGCTATTGATTAGTATATGTACATGTAAGTGAATGGGGATTGCAATGGTAATTCATGATTTTGACTCTTTCTCCAAAACCACTGTCCAGATTCACGTCAAACTTGGTGGGAATGTACCTTGGGTGGTTCTCTACTAAGTTTGTTCAGATGGTCATGCTCCAATGATGTTTGGATTGTTTATGATTTTTTTTGTTCCTTTTTGACCAAATCTAAAAAAAAAAAATTCTCCTCCAAAACACTTGGCTAATTGATTCAAAATTGCATAGGAACACTTGAGGGCGTGGCAGCAGGAGTTATCCAGTACAAGGGAGACCTTGACCTCGTTCTCAAGGTCCCAGGGTCAATTTGGTGTATTTAACACTACAGATGATAACATGAGAACTATTTCAACCTGGACTTTGATGTTTTACATGGTTATGATCCTCTTTGAGGGCCACACTCAGACAGTACATGAGTGACCTTGACTTCATTCCCAAGGTCACAGGACAACTGACTTGAAATTTATTGTGCACTTGATAACTTAAGATCTGTTTTGTTTTAGGATCATGATGTTGCACATGTTAATGTTTCCCTATGAAGGTCAGACCTGGAAAGTACATATGTGACCTTGACCTCATTTCTGAGGTCACAGTACAACATACATGAATTTTACTTTCACTGTAACTTGAGAAACACTTGAACTGGAACCTTGATGTTGCATATGTTAGTGTTCTTCCAGAGAGGTCAGACTTACTCAGTACATGGGTGACCTTGATCCTATCCCAAGTTCACAGAGCCACAAGTGTGATGATCTGTAGGTCAGCTGCTCAGCATGGGATGTTCCCATAGCCCCCTTATTTTGTTAATTTTGAGGATTTATTTTTTTTCATTTGTAAACTGCTTGCTCAATAGCATTGAAACTGCATAGGGGCATTTCTGGGAACCTCTAGATCTAAGTGTTAGCTCTGCTGACCAAAGGTCATAGAGCTTATGGGGTCGATCATGTCTGTCTGGCTGGCTGTCTGTCCTTCTCTCCCTCCGTCTGTAAACTTTTTGCTTGTGAACCTGATACAGTCCACAGTTTTTAAGATAGCCCCATATTACTTTAAGGACTTATCAAGTGTGTGAAAATCAAGGTCAAATTTGATTAAGGTGGAATCGTCTGCTGTATTATGTAATACAGTAGTACCTCTCTTGGGAGACCACCCTTTGGGGCCTCATAAAAGTGATCTTTCAAGACAGGTGGTCTCTCATTAGAGGTACAATAACATTGGAAGAATAGGACTTGGGGTTTTACAAATGGTCTTTCAAGAGAGGGTGGTCTCTCATTGGAGGGTTCTCTCAAAAGGGGTACCACTGTATATGGGTCAAAATGTGAAAATCTTGTGACCGCTCAAGCATCCTTAATGCTTGATAGATTTTCATGAAATTAAGTGGGATTGTGGAGGAGGTCAAAGTCTTAATTGCTTGCAATACCTCTGGTGTCACCTAGCTGTAATTTGATGGAAATTATGTACTAAAATGTGTTTAAAGATGCAAAGTTCCATGTCTCAAAAAGAAATTGGAAAAAGTGCCAAATGTATAGAACATATAGACCCTGTCTAATGGTAGCATGTTGTATAATTTCAGTGACCTTGACATATTTTTGTGAGGTCACCAGGCCTGTAAAGTTGAAAGAGGTGATTTTGAAATGGCAGGATGTAGCTTGGACATCAATGGCAAAGAGATCGAATTGAACCTGCAGATCAAAATAGCACTTAATTACATTGTACATAAAACTGTACTTGGTGACCTACTTTTCTTGTCACCTTGACCCAATAATTATGGAATTTGGTGCTTGTCCAAATTTTTTATTTTTCTTCAACAACTCAAAAAGTTATCTAATCTCAACAAACAAACCATGGAAACATGAATGAAGGGCACACATTTTGAACATAATAATGTTTATTCGAGTTGAGTGTCAAGGTCAAATGGCCAGTTGGAATATAGGGATTATCTTGTGAATGCTCTGCATCCTACAGTTTTTGAGTCAGGCCCATTACAACTTTTAGGGTTATAAAGTGTATACAAATATACATGGTCTTTTAACTTGTGAATTTGTTTGCTGATTCAGCAATAGTCACCAGTTTTATGTGGCATGAGTATGATGAGACGACTGATAAGATTTGTGCACACTGACTACAATAACATCACCTAATCACTTGATCTGTGCCATCAAACAATAGCTGGCAACATATTTCTGATGTTTTGATTCAAGGCCTCTGCTTAATTCGTACATGACATGTTTACTGGGTAGTGGCAGTAGAAACTTTTGTTCAGGTCAGACACAAATGGAATGTGGAATCTGAGACAGACTGAACATGTGTGTGTGTGTGTCAGACAGCTCTATACAGTGGCATCTTAAATTAAGACCACCTGCCTAGAGATAATTTCTATATTAAGATCACCAATTTAATTACCTGTTTCTCTTATCCTTGAATATTACATCTGCATTAAGACCACTGCCCTATTAAGAATTTTGGAGTCCCTTCAGTGGTCTTTATATGGAGATGCTACTATAGTAATCAATGAAATGTTGCTTATATCTTCCATAGTATGGTATCAATTCTATAATGGGCTAATGTATCATTGTATTTTATATGTCTGTACCAAATTTTTATGTAAGTTATCCATTTACTAATAAAACACCTTTGAAATAACGAATAGGAGGAATCTCTAATCTATATATGCCACCATATATTGGAAACTGTTTGGTGGAGTTGGAGGGATGTCTAAATTAGAACAGAAAGGATGGACCAATTAAGTGCAGACTGCCATCAAATATTGTCACGGTGAGTCAAATGAGATGCTACCTTTGATTTTTACTCTGCAATGAAGTGCTCCTGCAATGTGATGTAGTCTGAAAGGGAATACACAGCTCTGATTTTATGAGGATGTTTGTCAATGTCAGGCATTTTGCTTTTTAATTGTGTTTTGAAAAAGTTTCTGTTTCGATTGTATTAAACTGCCTGCTATTTGATAACCAAATGGGATGCTATGATTTTGATGGCCAGCATCAGGCACCTAAGGCTCAGAATCAGCAGGGACACGTTTTAATGTCCGTGACACAGATAAGTGATATGATCTTATGTCTTTTCAGTCTTCCAAGATATTATGCCAGGAGCCATTTGTCAGTCTTAGGTTAGGAGAAGTGGGTATAAATCACAAAAAGGTTTATCTAGTGGAAACCTCTGCACATTTTTGGTTTTGGTTTAGGGGTGAACTTAGTTCCTTTTTTCAAGGTTAAGGCTTCTATTTTACAGATTCAACTGATTGAAAGCTCAAACTGACATATTGACTTAAATCTTGGTAATGTGATTTTTAGTCCCATGGATCGTGTGGATAGTATTAAACACTAATAGGAAATTAATGTACCTTATAGGGTTTCTTTTAGTGGTTTTAATTTTGAAATTGACTGACCTTGAAAGGTCAAACTGACATATCGGCTTATAATGTCTTCCGAATTGGGTCCTGTTACTTTTTCATTTAAAAAATAATGACTCCAGAATTCTGTGAGTGAGAACAAACAGTGATGACAGTCTTGAAGAAAAGTGACCCTGATATCATTCCCAAGGTCATAGGACCACTTCAGTCTCTGCGTCCAAGTTCAGCTCAGCACATGAATGTCACAGTTCTCTTGTTTTAATCTGAATTGTGGCGGATACCTGTTATGTGCTGCCAGTCTGTTATGGGTTGGGCACAATGCACCCATCCATCCTAGGGAATCCACTTCAGGCAGTCCTTGACTAATGGGAAAAGGGTTAACATGTATCTGCAACTCTTTGTAAAATTTTGTGACGAATTAGGTGAGTTTTGTTTCAGATGGAGCTTTTAGTTAAGTAGCTAGAACTTAGATCAAAATGTTTTGATTTGAGGGTCCAATAAAAATAATAGAATATTGTACTATATGTACATGTATGTAGTCAATGATTGCAAATCAATATAAAGAAGTCTACTGTGTATTAAGTGTGTTAATTGCACAGAATTATTATGGAAAGAGATGTAGCCCCTGAACACATACATATATAATGACTTGATCGACTAACACATTTTTAGCTCAGGTGATGTATGCACCTGAGCTAATACATGTAGCATAGTCTGTCAATCTGTTGTTCATCTGTCCATTAATAATTCACATTTTTAACTTCTTCTCTGAAACCGTCGATGAGATTGACTTCAAACTTGATGTCAATATTCCTCTAGTTCTTCTCTACCAAGCTTATCCAAATGGTCATGTGCCTATTAGTTTTGTATTTTTTATGAAAATTTTTGTTTTTGTTTGTTTTTTGCCAAATCTGAAAAAATCTCTGAAACCCCTCACCCAATTGCTTCAAAATCACATAGGGACACTCCTAGGGACCCCTAGTTGTTAATTTCTTCACCGGGTGGCACTGCAATTTTTTGCACTTTTTTTTTATGGATTTTAGTAGTTTTCTTTTCTTTTTTCCCTACTTTCATGGACGAGCTTGTGTGTCCACTTTTTTGTCTGCACTAAAAGACAGACATCGAATATGAAGAGCCTTGGGCAAAACAAACTCTAGATGCGAAGACAGCTTCACTTATTGCAGAAATGGTAAGAATTAGGAGTTAAAAACAGCCCTTGGACTGATCATTCTATGACATATATGGGCTTCAATTGTGGTTTTATGGCTCAGATATAATTTATTTGTGAATTTGTTTGCTGTTTCCACAATATTCATGAGATTTTGTGTGGGATGAGTATGTCCAGACAGCTGACCTGATTTCAGTACATGGACCGCAACAACATAGTCAAAATCAAGTTGCACCATCAAACAATGGCTTGGAAAAATATCTATGCTGTTGTGATTCCAGGCCTCTGCTAAATTTGTTCATGACTGGTGCTGTGCAGTGGCAATACAAACTGTTTTGTTCAGGGCAGACACATACATGTTAATGGAATGTTGAATCCCAGACAGACAACGAGTGTGTGTTTTGACATTTTGTGCACGTTCATGTAGCCCACGATTAAGCATGTTGATGGAAGGTCACATACGTGAGGTCTATAGTATGGTACCAATTCTATAATGGTTAATGTTTCATTGTATTTTTGGCCTGTACCAAAATTGAATGAAATTCATACATTTAGTAATAAATGATCAGACCTGATTTCAGCAGTGTGCCAATTGACATTGCCATTGGCATTGGCACTTTCCGTTTGGCACCAGCACACATGCATTTTAATTCATTCATATATACCAGATTTTGTTTATGCATTGTTATTTGGTTTTTAATAAGACAGGATGTCACACTAGTTAATCCATTAGTTGACACCACAAGACTAGCCAAAGCTGTCACTTTACCAAAATTGCATAGGGACACTTCTGGGGACCCCAGGACCTTACTTTGTTCAACAGGTGGCACTGCAATTTTTTTCGAAGGTTTTGTGAATGAACACCTGAGTGCAATTGTTCAAAACTATCCTGAATTATTCTTGAGCTAGAAACACTCTTAGTTTGTGAACATGATCTTGGATACTTTTCAATTTATGTGATGTTAAAATTTAAAAAAAAAATCTGTTTGTCTTTTTTTTTCTGCGTTCGTGGATGAGATTGTGTGTCCACAGTTACATCCATGGATTAAAAACATCAAGTGTGAACAAATGTTTGGCCAAATGGCTGCCAGGTGTGAACACTAATCCACTTATTGCAGAAATCATTCAAATAAGGTGTTAAAAACAGGTCTTGGACTGATCATTTTGTGTCATATATGGGCTTCAATGGTTGTTTCCAAAATGATTTCCAATAAAACATGCTTTTTTAGCTCAGCTGACTTGTGAGGATCCATCGTCTGTCGATCCATCATCGGTCGTTTGTCCGTCCTCCGTCTGTCCTCTATCCACAATTCACATTTTCGACTTCTTCTCAAAAACAGTCAGCTAGGTTCACTTCAACTTGGGGGTGGGGGATGCGGAATGTTCCTTGAATGGGTCTCCACCAAGTTGTTCAAATGGTCAGGGTCCAGTGATTCTTTTAATTTTTTATGAATTTTTTGTTCATTTTGGGAGCAACTTTAAAAAATCTTCTTCTCCCAAACTGCTCACCCAATTGCTTTGATATCACTCAGGAACATTAATGGGGACTCCTAGTTCACCAGATGGTGCTGCATTTTTTCTAATTTTTTATGATTTTTTTGTGTGTTTTTGCAATTTTCAACTTCTTCTCCAGAACCGTCACTCAGACTAAGCTGAAACGTGGTAGATATGTTCCTTGTGGAAGGGTTCAAAGAAAGTTGTGCAGTAGGTGGGGCTGAAGGAATTCCTGATTTTCAAAGATTTCTTCAATTTGGGTACTTGTGGGTAAATGCACCTTTCCTAGTGATTACTATGTAAGTCAGTGTGCATTCTAATGCTAATTCATATTTTCTACTTCTTCTCTGATTGACTTCAAACTTGTCAGCAATGTACCTTTGGTGGGTCTCTATCAAGTTTGTTCAAATGGTCATGGTCCAGCGATTTTTCGATTTTTTTTTTTATAAATATTTTTGTTTTTAAAAATCACCTGCTCTTAAACCACTCACCCAATTGCTTTGATATCAGACAGGAACACTCCAGGGGACTTTTAGCTCTTAATTTGTTCACCAGGTGGCACTTTTTTTTCTATTTTTTAATGTTTTGTGTATGTTTTTTGCTATTTTTAACTTGTTCTCCAGAACTGTCACTCAGATTAAGCTGAAACTTTGTGGACATGTTCTTTGTGGAAAGGTCAAATAAAGTTATTCACCAGGTGGCACTGCTGTGGATTTTTTATTTTTAAGGATTTATTCAATTTGGATACTTGTCAGTAAATGCACTTTTACTATTGATTAATATGTTAGTCAATGTACATTCTGATGCTAATTCACATTTTGGACTTCTCTAAAGAAACTCTCTGTTAGATTGACTTCAAACTTAGTGACTATGTACCTTGGGTGGGTCTCTAGCAAGGTTATTTGAATGGTCATACTCCAGTTTTTTTTGTTTTTTTTTGTATATATTTCTATGATTTTTTGGGGAAAATCTTAAAAAAAATTATCAGAAAGTTTAAGATGGGAATTTCTTGTAATGCTTCAATAATTTTGGTCAGATTTGTGTCAAACTTGGCAGGGATGTGCCTTTGATAAGTGTCTTTACCTGTTTTGTCCAATCCCAACAGAACCACAAGTGTGGTGAATCTCTAGGTCAGCTGAGCATGGTCTGTTCAGTCAGCCCTCTTGTTTAAACTAAAACTGAGGTACACTTCGTTGGCACAAGTTATATTATGAAGGAGGACAAGTGAAAATTCTGTGTCACTTGTCCTTCAGACAACTTGTTTTAAAACAAATTTTTTAACGTCCCCTGCACATTTACATGTAGCCAAACGGTGCTCTGTAGGAATGATTTACGTTGTGTAATGCCAATAGTATGGTACTAAATCTATCATTGTATGTTACATACCTGAACCAAACTTTAGCACAGTTTGTACATTTGATAATTAATTTGATACCTTCTAAATTTCAAATTAGAGAAATATCTAGTCGAGCCACCAAACTTATGTATTGGCTTACATATACAGTGAAACCTGTTTTGAGAGACCACCCCTAGGGCAAGCTAAAAAGTGGTCACATAAGACAGGTGGTCTCTCAATGGAGGTGCAATAACATGGGAAAGATAGCAAAAGGGACTTTAGAAATATGGTCTTAAAAGGCAGGTGGTCTTTCATCACAGTGGTCTCTCAAAACAGGTTTCACTGTATATATATATATATTGTTAAAGTGGAACATGTCACTTTTCATTTAAAGAATGATGATTTCAGAAGTGTGTGAATGAAGACTGATATTGCAAAGAATGATAGTCTTAGAGAAGGGTGACCTCGATATCATTCTTCAGGTCAGAGAACCACTTCAGTCAGTGCATCCATGGTCGGCTGAGCACAGGAGTATCATTGCCCTCTTGTTTTTTTGCAGTTTTTAAAATGTTTTTGTTTTGCCATCATCAAAATATGTGGAATGTATGGCACAATAAAGATACTGTACAGTACCTAGATGAAGATGCAGATTTGTTGGGAAGTATTGATGAACCTATTGACATCTTGCAAGATGATACACCTTACAGTGACACCTAATGACAATTATGGCCAAAGTAAAGTCATTCTATCTATTTGCCCTTTCTAGATTTCTTGTCTCTTAGTTTTAGATGGCAATCTATGAAAAAAACAAACAAACCCAAACTCCAAATGATTTGATGAAACATTTTGGACATAAATTACCAAGCATGTGGGACCAATAACCATGGGCACTTCTCTCGAGATCTTTCTGTGGGAGTTGGGGCTGGACAGGTGCTTGGTGTTTTGTGGTGACAGATCTGCCTCCAGGTGAAGACTCCAAACTGGCAGATTGATAGATCTGCATCCAGGTGAATGGAGCAACTTGACAGGTCTTAATGCCCTGGACCCAGACGTAAGAGTGCGCAAGCATGAAATTGATGAGGCTTTGGTCTGTTTGCTCAGTGCTGTCTCTTCCCAATGGAGAATCTTTTTCACTGGTAAGTTAACGTATCTGTCTATAATGCCACTGGCTCAAGCAGTAAAGACATGAAATTATTTGTGGATTTTACATTTGTAGAGAGGTCAATATGATGCTTTCTGAGAGCCCCATGCAGCTGACCCTTGACAATTACTTGGGTCACTTTTCTCTAAGGGAGCGTGACCAGTCAAGCTAGCTGGGCTGCTTTTATAATGCAGATTAACTCATTTACTTTCTCACTTCTGACATGTTTTATTTTGGTCTTCTGCAGTGTAACCCTTTGTCTATCAATATTGACCACAGTTTTGTTCAACTGAACTCTTACAATCATTCTGTGTTGACATTCTTTACAAAATGCCTGCATGTCTTTCCTTAAATCCGTAGTTCCTGTCTAGAAAGCTCTGTTTATATTATAAGGCTGAATTGGGTTTAGCAGTTGACTCAGTCTACATGGGTCATATGACTGGAAAGGTTTAGCAGTTGACTTAGTCTACATGGGTCATATGACTGGAGTGGTTTAGCTGTTGACTCAGTATACTTGGGTCATATGACTGGAATGATTTAGCTGTTGACTCAGTATACTTGGGTCATGACTGGAAGGGTTTAGCTGTTGACTCAGTTTAGATATGCTGAGAAGGAAGTACCTGTAGACTTAGTCTATAAATAGGACTGAATTGGTCAATCTGATCACACACACATATTTTTGTGTTCTGACCACAGAATTGCCAGGTCTCGAACCAGCAACTTTCGGCACCATTCGCTTAGCTGCAAGTGGGAAACGGACATACCAACTGCACCAGACCCCCATTCCTAAAAAGTATGGTTAAATGGAGGCAGGTGTGCGTGAATGCTGTAATGTACAGGGCCCAGTTCATTTCATTTATTCCAGAATAAATTAAGTACAGTATCTGTTACTGTTTTTACCCTTCGGCCTTATGAGGACGACGGGTATTGTTGTACCTGGCGCCATCCTTCTGTCCGTCCATCCGTCTGTCCGTCCCGTAGTTTTAACACCATAACTTCAGAAATTTTTGAGACAGGACTTTTAAATAGCACATGCTATGACATTTTTATATGGCCTACTTTGTGTGCAAATATAGTTGACTTTGACGTAATTTTTAAGGTCACACAGGGGTCACATGTGCTAAGCAGCCTTACCGCTCTAACTATTGAAAGCCTGTGTCTAGCAATCTAAATCTTACACACAAGAAGATTCATAGAGTGATCTAGAAGCCTATGGAAAATAGAGGTCATAGCTTTATATTTGCTCTACTTTTTGAGGTCAAAGGTCAAGTGCACAGTGGTGATATTGGTATAAGTAAGGAAGTCATTAAGTCAATTACATGAAATTTTATATACACATGTATCACAGCCAAAGAATGTATCATGAATGAAAAGTAGGTCACTAGGTCAAGTATCTGGGTCACAGTGACCTATTCATTGAAATTTTGTTTACCAGTATAACTTCAGAAATTTTTAAGACAGGACTTTCAAATTGCACATGATATTACACTCTTATGTGGCCTATTTTGTGTGCAAGCGTAGTTGACCTTGACATAATTCTCAAGGTCACACAATGGTCACATGTGCTAAGCATCATTACTGCTCTAGCTATTCAAACCTGCATCTAGCAATCTAGATCTTACACACAAGAAGCTCTATAAAGTGATCTAGAAGCTTATTGAAAATAGAGGTCATAGCTCTATATTTGATCTACTTTTTGAGGTCAAAGGTCAAGTGCACAATGGTGGTATTGGTATAAGTAAGGAAGTTTTTAAGTCAGTTACATGAAATTTTATGCACACATGTATCACAACCAAAGAATGTGTCATGAATCAAAAGTTGGTCACTAGGTCAAGTATCTGGGTCATAGTGACCTATTCATTGAAATTTTATTTACCATTATAACTTCAGAAATTTTTGAGACAGGAATTTCAAATTGCACGTGATATTACACTCCTATGTGGCCTACTTTATGTGCAAGCATAGTTGACCTTGACTTAATTCCCAAAGTCACACAATGGTCACATGTGTTGAGCAACGTTGCTGCTCTTATTATTAAAAGCCTGCATGTAGCAATCTAAAGCTTACACACAAGAAGCTTCATAGAATGATCTAGAAGCCTATTGAAAATAGAGGTCATAGCTCTATATTTGACCTACTTTTTGAGGTCAAAGGTCAAGTGCACAATGGTGATATTGGCATAAGTAAGGAAGTATTTAAGGCAGTTACATGAAATTTTATACACTCATGTATCATAACCAAAAAATGTGTCATGAATCAAAAGTAGGACTCACTAGGTCAAGTATCTGGGTCACAGTGACCTATTCATTGAAATTTTCTTGACCCACAATAACTTCAGAAGCTTTTGAGACAGAACTTTCAAATTGCATATGATAGTACACCACTGCAAGCATAATTGACCTTGACCTAACTTTCAAGGTCACACACGGGTCACAAGTTTGCTGAGTGACATTGTGCATCTAGAAATCTAAATCTTAAAACAAAAGAAGCAACATAGGGTGATCTAAAAGGCTATTGAAAGTCAAGGTTATACCTCTATATTTGACCTAATGTTTTTCAGGTCAAAGGTCAAGTGTACAATAGTAGAATTTGTGTCGGTAACTATACCTGATACTATGGGACACTATTCCTGTTCACTTACAGCAAAAGAGACTGAAGGCGGCCGAAGGGTACCGTGTTCTTTGAACCGTATTTTTTAATGTTTGGATCGAGCGGGACTCGAACCTGCAACCTTTGGCACCAGTCGCTTTGCTGAAATGGGAAATGCACATATCCACTCAACCAAATCCCCATTTTCAATAAAGAATATATATATATATATATTTATATATATGTAATATCAGTCACACTGGGGTTGAGCCGGTAATACAGCAATATAGAGCGCCCTGATGAAAGTGTGGACCCTAAGCCAAACCATTCAAGGAAAATGTAGGCCCTGGTGCTCCAGACTGCCATGCAATGGTCAGCCCAGCATACGCTGTCATATATGCTGTCATATATGCTGTCACTGGCTTGTGAAGCGTTAAAAATTGGGAAAAATTGTAAATAAACATCAGGTTGTATTTATGACAGATATAGAAACTGACTGGGCGTTGTTCATATGTGATTGAAAGAGCAGGCCTAATCTCTGAGCTAGGGGAAAATCTGTGATAATGCGGTCTAGAATATGTGCTTAAACTAGTAATACATCTGGTTATTTGTTAACACTTTTTACTGCTGCTCATAAAACAAACACTTTTAGTCTGATCCAATGGATTACTTGTTGCAAGTGGTTTTTGTGCCATATGGGCCCAGAGTAATAAAGACTGCTGTAGTTTGAGCACGCCTTTGCACTGAATGTCTTTGATGTTCGGTTAAGGTTGAAGTGACTGGCACCGACTGGCCCCGCATATAATATACCAGTTCTGTGAGCAAAAGGCAACAAAGCTGCGAGTTGTGATTGGTCGGGCTGCAGGTGTGGCACGGGTACCATCTGCTGACAGAGCAGACAGCCACTGCTCTCAGCCAACCCAGGCACTGTGGCAGCTAATTCACATCTCATATATAGAATATCACAAGCCCTGGGTCACCTGATAAGGACTATCAAACATTAATAAAGCCTTTTATTAAGTTTGCAGGTGACATAGGTGCATCCAAAATTCAATATGAAAATCTGATTTATAGGAAAACTGAGGTAGCCACATAGACGGGCATGCATGGTGGTCTATGGGGGCAGACAGGTTCACTGGAAAAGGTTTTCTGTGTGTGTCCCAGGATTTGCAGTGATAGGTAGACACCTGCCTCAGTCAGGACAGGGTTATGTGTCAATTCGGACTATTAAGGTCAGCTCCCCAGGCAACACAAGCCAGATGTTTGTGACTAAGGTCAGCTGCCCAGGCAGCATAAGCCCAGTCATTGTGACTGAGGTCAGTTGCCCAGGCAACACAATTAAGCCTGGTCTTTCTGACCGTAAAGGTCAGCTCCTCAGGCAACACAAACTAGGTCTTTCTGATCAAGGTCAGTACCACAGGCAACACAAGCTACTTTTCAGTGCCAAAGTTGGTATCATACAAAAACTATAGCCCTATGAGTGTATTTAAAATGCAATCATTGGTGTCTGCACAAGTATGTGATGTCACACCATCGCCAAACTCGCACATGATAAATTATTACTGCTGTCTGTCTGGCCACCTCTTACATGTCTACAGGCTCATGCAAAACCTATCAGGCACTTAGAAGGTGCGGGAGAATATTTATTCACAGAAGAGTTATTTTGAGATAAAACATCAGTCATAATGCAGAAAATGAGGGCCACAAGAATGGTGGAATGATTTAGAAAATTATATGAACTCAAATTTCTGTTTGGAGGTGAAACCTAGGTTATGTCAATCATCATGATAAATATGTTAAAAACTGGGAGTCAGACTATGAACAAAAATATCGAATTTAGTTACAAGTGATCAAACATTATAATTACCTTTAAAGTGCCAGTTTGTATTGTGAGGCAACAGCTATGTTTGATGCACACTGGGTTAATGTGTGCAGAGAGTGCCAAGGAAAGCTGTTGACCTACACTGGCACTGCTAGGGCTGCCATAACACAACTTTGTTTTCAATCATTCCATACTATGGCAAAAGGCCTTGGTCAGGGGTTTTAGCACTGCCTGAATACTGTATAGGCACAGTCAGTGGTTTTGGCACTGCCTGAAGACTATAGGCAAGGTGGCACTTGAATGAAAGCTCTCTTCATGAAGAACTGCAATATTCAATTGTCATCTTAAATGTGGGTACGTGTATATACAGAAAAATCAGGGACTGGTATGGAATGAGTAAAATAATACAAAGTAAATGTGGAGGTCTTTGTGCAGCATGGCGGTGACTCTGCCGTATACTTTCTCTGTACAATTGCCATAAAGATCAGGGGAAAGTAATGTGTGGCCCATTTAATCTGAATTTGAACAAGATAGAATTTGTCCCGTGTTATTTGCTCCCTTTAATTGCACAAGGTGCTTTGAAAATTTGAAGAATGTGAGGCCAGCTGAAGTTTAGACCAGTTCTGTTTTTCTGATTTTTGGACACTATTACTGCTAAACCCAGGCCTGTGTATATCAAGCTCATACATACTTTAATTCATTTTTCATGCAGGTTTCACAAAAGAATGTTAACCCTTTGTGTGCCAGTCACGGCTTAAGCTGTGCTGATGAAGCTGGATTACTGTAATGATTCCAGATTCATATTCCTCATTAAAAGACCTTTGATTCAAGTACCAGCATGCCTATGTTCCCAGTGAAAAATTTGGTCCAGGTCAACAGCTTTCCTTGGGGCACTTTCCGCGCAACGCGCGGAAAGTGCCCCAAGGAAAGCTGTTGACTCAGTCTCTAAATTGGCTCTGTAAGAGTTAATTACTTAAACTCAAAAAAGTCCTGCCATCAGCCGCAGCAATTTGTCACAAATCCATGCAGGCTTCAGTGTTGTACCTTTCAGCTGCCTGCCCTCTCCCACAGGCTGGTGATGACACCCACCATGTAAGCAAATCAATGCTGATTTCATGCCCATACATAAACATGGCTGAACATGCAGCATTGAGTCACATTTCAAAACAAAACTGACTAAACCTGATGCCTCCAACCAACCTTAAAACTTCTTGCAATTACGTTTAGCCAGGATATTAACACTTTTAAATTTGCCACAAATTGCTGCATGCTGTATGTGCCAGAACATGTTGTACGTGGCTCATATAGCAGGCAGCGATTTGTGGCACGTGAGTGGCCTTTATCACAGAGTAGGCACCCATATCACATGATGACTGTTCTGACATCTGATTGGCCTACCACTCCCATCCATTGGTTTTATATTTGGCTCATCTTTTGTGTCAATGTTCATGCCTGTATACAGATCGAGTGACCGACTTAGTCTTGGATTTCCCTTAATCTTGGACTACCTGTATGTATAGTACGCTTTTGCCCGATTAAAGTACTGGATCCATATGCCAAAAGCTGTACCAACCTCTGACTGTGGAGTCCAAGTTAAAAAGGAGACAGACAACATTTTTTCAAGACATCATGTGATTCCCTGATAAATGTCATTGTTGCTGCATCTGTTCTGCATAACTTAGCAGTTTGACAGCAGGGAGAAGATGATGGTCTTCTGACACCCAACCAGCCCTAGGCCTATGCCAGGTGACATCTTTTGACTTAATTAGAACAAAAAGGTGACGTAATTGTTTCACCTGTGAAGAAAACCATACATACTACATGCTACTTTGCTCTGCAGGTGAGTTCCAACTATAGGCCAGAATAAAGCTTGACTGAAACTCAGTTATACTGTTAGACAAGAGACTTACATGAATTGTATGTTTGTGATGAGGACTGTAATTGAGGGTGCACATGTATGGAATTTGACGCATAAAAATTATGTTCTTATGTGTTTGCATTGGTCAAATTGTAACCAGAAGCTGTTTTAAATTGAAAATGCCTTACAAATTTTTAGCTCTGCTGACTTGTCAGTCAGCAGAGAAATCCATATAGAATCTTACATGGCAGTGAGTGAGTTACGATTTTTCTCTCACGAGGGATCGTTGTTGGTGGGGAAAATCACGAGTGACCGCAGGTCACGAGTGTTTTTCCCCACCAACAACGATCCCGAGTGAGAGGAAATCGTCACTCACTCACTGCCATGTAAGATTTTATTTATTCTATGTTTAATCGAGTATTTACCGCAAAAATTGTCGCTCTTGTTGCTTAGGTGTCGCCGTTTTGAAGCGGAGACTTTTCACTTGGAAATGTCAAATCTGGTGTGCCGTGTTTGTTTACGTTCATCGCAGTTATTCAACGTCACCCGTGACGTATAATTAAGCATAGCTCGCGGACGTTTGATTTTGTCTAAATGTCAATGCATTACGTCACTGACGCAGGCGCGTCACGATTCACTTGTAACAATGTTTAGGTCATGTGACCTACCGTGAGTTACTATTTCTGGATTTCACTCCAGAAAATGATAACTCACTGCCAAACATAGAATAAATTTGGATTCATCTGTCTGTCCATCCATTTGTCTGTCTATTAATTACACTTTTTACATTTTCGACTTCTCAGAAATTGTTCCACGGAATGCATTGACTTTGAACATGGATGTTCCTCAGGAGGTCATATCAAGTTTGCAAAGGAGATTATGATGATTGTTTTTTTATGATTTTCAAATGTATTTTAAAAAATGTGAAATCTTCATAAGAAGCACTTGGCAATTGCTTTGATTAAAATGCATGCAGCCGGGTCACCCGGGTTCATGTAGTTCATATTTTGGCCACTATGTGGTGCTGCAGTACCCCCCCCCCCCCAGTACTCATTGACACAGTGTCTTGACACTGGTTCAGTGGTTGCAGTCATCTGGAGGATTATTTACCAAGTGTGTCTATGAATGCACTTACATTGACTTGTCATTACATGTGTGAGGATCATTGGGATAATAAGTGTGGCGTAATGGCATCTTAACGTTTGTAACTTTGCTACATTTGGTTGTTGCAGCATTGGTGGCAAGTGCAGATAGTGTCTTATATACTTGATATTACCACGCCATCTATTATCAACCGTGGTAACTGCCATAGGAATGTGGAACCAAAAGTAAACATTGCATTTTCTTAAACGATATTTTATGTGAACATTTGCTATAATTGCTTTAATTATTAAATGAACTAAACACTTGTACTTTATAAATAATGAAGGTGAAATAGAAATCCAAGGCTCATATGGGGTGGTAATTCAGTTGGGGTAAGTACAACAAAAAGAAGAGTCATTGTGATATATGAGATGTTAGATCACAGCAAACAAAGGGTTATATTGTGGCAGCCTCGTTGTCACACTGTCTACTATCTTATTTTAGATGTTGTACCAAACTTGCCGGGGTTGTGTCTGCCCTGGTATGTACATATTGTGAGTGGATTGTTGCACACCTGTCTTGGTCATTCAGGCAGGGTTACAGGCTGATGGTACATGCATGTGTACACCTGTTCACATTCATATATTAGGGTTTCAAAAACATCTGCACTGACTCCTGGCAATATAGCATAAGTGACCGTGGCTGAACTCACAGTTGCACTTGTCCAGAATGGCAGCAAATCAGATGTCCAGGAAAGTGCTCACAGTTGCATCACTTTTTATCATTTAATTGGTGGAAGTGGTATCAGATGCACTTGTCCAGTTTAACGTACCCCTTCCCCCTTAAACCGGCCAAAACCGGCTGGTGGTCAAATGTTGTCTGCTTCAGTGTTTTCAACTAATTTCACAGTAATGAAAAACAATTTGACTGAGAATTGTAGATGAGCCCCATCAAGATCACATGCCCCAGGTCAACAGCTTTCCTTGGCATGGGTTGGGCACTAAGTGCCCAACCCATGCCAAGGAAAGCAGTTGACTCAGTCTTAATTCAAGGGGGGAAAGGGTTAATACGGAACCTGCAGTCAGTGATAATACACATAAAGCAACAATGGCAAATGGTTGAAAATAATATTATAATAGTGGCATTGGCCAGGGTGGGCAATTGAATTGTGGTCCATACAGATAGAGCTGGTAGGTAGGTAGGTACAGTACCGCCGGAAAGTCTTGCTCCAATTCTCGCGCGGCCCCGGCGAGGGTCACCCGAGTGTTAAATCTGTCTCGCCCGAGGCTCACGCTGAACCAGCGTGGGTCTCGGTCGTTTGCTTGTGAGGGTCACTGGCGAGGGTCACGGGCGAGGGTCACTTCGGACCACGGCCGAGTGTAACTCGCATGAATTCAGCAATGGAAAATGAAATTCGTCTACAAAAGAGGATACCCGATCATACTTCTGACGAAAAGTTAAGACCGTGTATTTTCATGTAAATAAAATAATAAACATGGGCTTGGAGCCTGCGCGTATAACGATCAGTTTTGGTGGAGCTGATCAGTAGTTATTTTGCTGCTGCAGGAAAGAATAGCCGTACTTTTTTTTTTTTTTTTTTTGTTTATCTTTATTGTTGTTTATGGTTAGGCTTAGGACTCTCCTATATAGCCATGACGCGCCCAATTCTGGGAAACTAATGATAAATTTGCTATCCGTTGACAAGATGTGTAAAAAAAACCTCCAATTTTATCAGCACAAAACCAACTTTTGTTTTTAAAAAAACCATCAATAACGACGTGACGCAATGAATGGAGACAGCGATCAGCAACACATCCTCGCTTCGTCCACGTGTGACCATGCAGTGACTAATCTGCGTATTTTCCCTGTCTTCCATACGGAATTTTCACTCGTGCCTTTATTTGTGTCTAGATTTGTTCGATGAAGTCTTTTTGTTGAAAATATGATGTGAAAATTGAACATCTTGGTCTACTTATCTTTGCGTAAAGATAGGCTAGTAAAGACGAGTTGTACCTTCCCGACATTGCGAACATGAGATAGGCACATGGGCAACGAGTTTGATTGGATAGTGAGTGGCACGTGATCAAATCCACCCAACGCGGAGCCTAGAAGTGCTCTCCACGTATTAACATGTATAATGAGATGAAATGACGTACAGTGAAACCTCCCGATACCGAACGCCCATGGGACCGAACAAAAGTGTTCGGTATAGGGAGGTGTTCGGTTTAGGGAGGTTTCCACATTGTGGCCTCATGTCTTACCAACCGTACTACATGTATACAGATACCAGCTGAGATCATTATGGTGGGAGATACCCATGTTAACTACATGTACATCATTAAATAAATGAACAACAAAGAAGGAATTTTTGATGGCTTTGTGATTTGGGAAAGATGTACTGACTATGATGGAGCAAAGTTCAGATGTATACATGCACATGTATATATAATTATCAAAGAACATTATAACATATAGTGTACGTTCATATTGAAATAACATGCTTAGACACCCACAACAATAACATTTTTAAGTGCACCTATTTTAGCAGAGCTGTTGCTCATTTCAGTCTACTGGTACTCTTTGAAATTAAATCCCCTGGCTTTGGTGAGACAAACATAATGACTTAATTTGTAAGTTATTGTTCATTAGAATGATTAAAGAAAACACCCCAAAATGGTCCAATTATCCCTGAGAGGATAGGAGCAAGTTGCTAAGTGACACTGACACTTTCACCCTCCACCCTGTTGTTGCCATCTATAGAAGTGACAACAGGTGTTCAACAGCTTGTCTGTGGATTGTTTCTATTGCTGCTGGTATAAGCAATAATTAAGCCTGTCTGTAAAGTCAATCTGGTTAGTTTCAGCCTTATCAGTAATTACTCCCTGCAAATACACAAAAATATGCTGAATGTGTGTTCAGTACAGGGAGGTTTTTTGGGAAAATGGTGTTCATTTGAGGCGTTCATGTTCACTATAGAGAGGTGTTCAGTATAGGGAGGTTTGCTTATAATGGAAGCATATGGGAAAAAAATTGGGACCGAGAAAAAGTGTTCGGTATAAGGGGGTGTTCGGTATATAGAGGTGTTCGGTAAGGGAGGTTTTACTGTACATGTATCTATTCTCATTCTGGGGAATTTTTGGAGGGATGCCCCAGGATTATTTTTTTCTTAGCAAATATAACAGAGCCTGTTACAAAGAGAGACGAAGATCATGGGATTACACCAGTATAATACATAATTATGAAAATGGTGGACGATGCAAAACACAATGACCGCAAATTTGCCAAGTTTGAGTTAATTATTGCAGTTGTATCATTCAAAATGCATCGTGTATTTTGTGCGTGCGTCTGCAGAGACGCAAAATGACAATGTTTTATTAATTTCCAGGCGTCTTTTCATTTTTTGCGTCTATGACGCAGGACGCACGCATACATGTAATCTGACCCCCGATCTCTTGACAAATTTTGAAATTTGCATATGTTTAGACACAATGTCAGTTTTTAGATATAAAATGTCCATTATAGTTGGCAAGTGTTATTCAGCACTGATGCAACGAAGTTTGCAAAATAAAGTTGTAAATCTATGTGTATTAAAAAAACTGAAGTTCTCACAGTCAAGGGCTGGGGCATAATTTTCAGCTTGAAGGTGAACCAAAATAACGTGGAGCCAAATACCTTCTCTTGTCCGACATTTGGGCACACCTAACTTTCTGTTCATGGCAGGATTTTTTACATCATCTTTTGTGAAATGTGTGCACGTTCTTAATACAAAGAGTGTGATTTGACAAGGAACATACGCCAGGAATCCACAATGCTTGATCTTTCCAGCGGCACTACCCAACAACATCGGTAGATGTAATATTTAATTTTCAGTTTGGCAATGAACGCAACCCAGCACTCCGCTTTTCCACAACTGAGAGAGAGAGAGAGAGAGAGAGAGAGAGAGAGAGAGAGAGAGAGAGAGAGAGAGAGAGAGAGAGAGAGAGAGAGAGAGAGAGAGAGAGAGAGAGAGAGAGCATGCAAGGCTAATCTCATTAGGATCTTGTGTTTAGTAATTAAGTACTCAGACACCAGATAAGCAAGCAGTGGGGGAGCAATTAACCCATGCATGTGTGTATTACGCTGTCAGACCGCTCTGATTTTTTCTACAATTTTTGTTTTGAGAGAGAGAGAGAGAGAGAGAGAGAGAGCTTTGTGCCTTTGATTCCCCCCCCCCCCCCAAGCACACACAAAAAAGCGCTTTTACAGTGCAAACATCTGTTTGGTCCCAAATGTTTTATTTGATATTAGTTTCATTCATTCATACGCTCCAAACAAAGTTTTTCTAGACCCTTTTAATGACATCCTGTCAGTCAGCATGCTTCAAAATTTAGTACACACGAGAGACAAAAGGGATTTTCAGTTTTTTTCTTTCCAAGAAGTCACTGAAATCTCCATTTTGTAAGCACATCATAGCCAGTATGTTTATCTCGTTGATGGTGCCGTATTCAGGTGTCAATAGATTTAATGGTTCTTTACTCTGATTTGTTTGTGTCATGAGATTCTTGTATTCGTTTCGATTTATATTGTACTGCTTCTCACTTTATTTCGAATTTTCAAAGGTAATACAAATTTGCATTGTATATGGCGAATTTAAACATATGGTAGGCCTATAAATAACCTAGATGTATGTGATCCACCAAAAAACCCCACTGTGCGTGGAACCTTTTTGCAGACGGCTGGTATACTGTTGTGATAACTTGTTTCTGTCACTGAGAAGATGGTGGCCCGCAATGAGCAAATCCTGACCTAATTACAGGGCTGCAATTAGTAAAAACAACACCCTGCATGCCTGTGTGTGCTAGGCAGCTGTTGGCTTTTTCTATACCCGGTCTGTACCAAATGTATTTGTTTTGATGACCCATTCGATACCAATTTGTTGAAAAAGTATATATCCATGTAGCGGCACATACACATACACAATGTACCAACCTTGGAGGAATCACTAACTTTCCTCCAAGGTACCAAACAATGCAGTGCCCCCCCCCCCCCCTTGCACCTTCACCCTCACCCCTATCACTGCTGGGAGTTCCCCTCCCTCAATCCTGATCTCCCGAAGCAAGTGACACTTTACTCCAGCTTGTATGTGTTCTGTGTTTTATAGGATTGTGATGTGCGTATTGCATTATATCTTGTTTTGTCGTGTTGTGTTGGCAGACATATTACCCTGTTGTGTATGCGGTGCAGTCGAATAGTCACTCATTCATGTCGTGCATCTTATCTAATCTTAGCAACACTGGTATACACTGTATATATATCGTTGGAACCCAACGGAATCCACAACTGAATTTTTAAATACATCATTGATACTTTGATAATCCTATTCTCTCATCAAAATCTTAATGCATCTACATGTATATGCCTTCTGAACCAGTAGTTTCCATATATGCTCTCTCTCTCATAATCTGTGAAAACTCGGGCAAATGTGCGTTGCCTCCGTAACTATTTTGATGGGTGTTTTTCTTTTTTTCTTTTTTTTGTTCATTTTAATAGAAACTTTACAAAAATAAAATAAATATTTGCCGACCGATCAATATTTTCATACCAATAGTTTTATTTTCCGAGGAAAAGGTTTTCCACGTCCGTTGCAAATGTACAGATGATAATGTTCATTACAATTAACATAGCCAGTGACAATGCCATGGCAATGGCCCACAGCAACCAATATTTTAATAAAGCAAGAAGGCTGGTAAAACGAGTTTTGTAGAACGAAAGCATTTCCAGCCTGACGGTAACGAAATAACATGTACCTGTCCTTGGGTGTTAGATATATTGCCACAATACATCCAGATCTATATGGGAATACAACGAAAACTTAAGACAATTGCAATTTTGTGAGGATATTTAGGGGCCGTGTGGGTGTGGTTGCGTGAGGCCGTATGCTTGACTTGAGCTGCATCCCTGGTCAGGGTGCACTTAAGACTACCCTCCTTGCTAACAGTGAGCTTGCACATCACAAAGCGTAGAACAGATTACCTGCACACTGAATTTGATTAGAAAGCACCAAGAAAACTTCCACGGCCACTGCAAAGATAACAAAAGTTTGGACTTGTTTGCCGTGGCATGCCAGACATGCAGGCTTCCGTTTCTCAGTTTCTGGAAAATATCGATTACGTGACCAACCGTGCCCCAGAAAAATTCTCTTCGTGGTCATGCTGTGGTCACCCATGACAACGGGCGAGTCCATTAATGTCCACAGGGCATCACGGCTAGCATTTTCTTATGTATACAGAAGAATTAATATTAACTTCCACATAATTTAACATGAAATGATAATTTTTTTAACGTGCGATAGCCCTCTTCTTCCGGTCAATTTTGATCAGAGTTCCATGCAACTGTTCCGGGCCTACCAGGAAGCCTACTGACACTGTACACCCTCCGTTAGTAAAATGGTAACAACGGACTGGTATTTTTCATTCGCTTTCAGCATTTGATTTTGATGACTGTATCATGTGTGGAATCATTGATTCAGGCACATAGTTACACATGAGGCCTAAATTGAATACATTTCTGAGTCGATGTAACTTTTTACAATCACCGTCACGTGGCAAGGAAGAAAAGACAAACACACACACACACACACACACACACACACACACACACACACACACACACACACACACACACAGTGACACACACACACACACAAATTCATCGTAATTAAATGGGAAATCAAGGATAGATACATTGTAATGTCAAAATGCCCAGCTGACAGTATTAATGATGCCGGCACTTGAAATGGCCGTCACCATGTACTGGTCCCATATAACTCACATCGCAAGATCTGAAACTTTGTTAAAGTGCAAAAGCAAGAAATCGTGTGTGTGCAAGTGTGTGTGTGTTGATCATCAGACAGTGGTCATCACATCATCCCTGCACAAGTTAGGCCCCGGGCCGGTGCTTGAATGGGTCGATCATTTGTCGGCCACATTTCAATTTGTCATTGTATTTCGGCATCAAAGTTTGTCCGCCAGTTCTGACCTGTCGTTTTCTTTTTTTCTTTCTCTCTTCCTCCCCCCCCCCCCCTCCGATGTAACGCTACTTTGACGTGTCGGCATTTTGGTATGACCAGCTTCTGTTGTGCCAAAGGCACGCGTTTAAAACTGAAAGTTTGAAGCCAGCTCCTTGCAACCGACGCTACTTCAAGTTCAAACAGCCCCCAAACCTGCAAATTGTGTGGTGTGGTAATGTTGGCACCTTGCCAGTTGCCTGCGTCACGAGATTGTCCAGGACGGCAAGCAAATGATTGACAGCTCTGCAGACCAGACTTCCATCTGCATGGTCCAAACCGGTGTGTGCAAGTCTCTCTCTCTCTCTCTCTCTCTCTCTCTCTCTCTCTCTCACACACACACACACACACACACACACACACGCACACAACAAAACCAGAGCGGTCTGACAGCGTAATACACACATGCATGGGTTAATTGCTCCCCCGCTGCTTGCTTATCATGGTGTCTGAGTACTTAATTACTAAACACAAGATCCTAATGAGATTAGCCTTGCCGGACGAACCTGTACATTTGTAACAGTGTGGATGTCAAAACTTGTTTCTTCCAGGACACTGCCAAATGCTGGTGTCGACACAGGAAACTTAATTGAAAATGAGTGACTTTACCGTGATCAGTCATCAGATAATTTTTGTTCGTTTGTTACTTTCAGTGGCACACTTCCTATATTTTCTAACAAATGTTAAGTCAGCGTGTAGCAACTACTTTTCTTGAGACTTTCATTATAAATCTACTTGCATGATGCAATCCTTGCATGACCACCCTGAATTCAATTTGTAAGCCCTGCAACATGCTCATTTAATATTCATGAGCCACGTGGACTCAGAACATCGGCCAACGTGTCAAGTAGGCCCTCACTGGCCTCAGCAATTTCTTCCATTTTGGATATCTCATAATTGATTAAAAAGAAAGTATTTTGTGGCGAAATTGGCAATTATTTTTGTTTTTATGCACTTTGTATAGAAGTCTCCTGGTCACAGAGCTTAGCAGTTGACAACTAGGTCCATGGAGGAGCCGGAGGAGCTCTCGCCCACCTTTAAATTTGATTATTTATCCTGTAGTGTTTTTATGTGGAGGCACATGTACTGCATGTCCTGCAAGTCTGCACGCGTAAGATGTGGTAGAATTCCTGATCAAAGGAACGGAAACGATAAAGTTTTTTTTGTTTTTTGTTTTTGTTTTTTTGTTTTGTTTTTTGTTCGAGGTTGAGTTTGATTTCTGTTTCTCTTTTTATGAGGATGTGAAAGATCTCAGTTTTTACATGGTTTCTGTTACCATGCTAGTCTGCAATATCCTAATAACGTTTACATCATGGTAATTGAAAAGAAATAGACCAATAGGTTTGTCTGAAGATTTTATATTCGCGTTTGGAAATCTGTACTGAAAAACCGGTGAGCACTGGTGATTGAAATCTGTGGGTAATGTTTGTGACTTCACACTCTGGGCATTATCAGGGGCACGGGAACTGTACGATTGCCGTCAAAGGAATTAACATGAAATTAAAAACAAAATTTTGATCGTAACATTTTGTACAGAAAGCCATGATTTGCTCACCGGCAGGCATTGACAATTGTTTCTACGATATGAAACTTGACGTCACATGCTGATAGTGCTGCTTCCTGGTGCATGTCCACCAAACGTACAGGCAGAAGTAAAATATTTCAAGTGTATAATATAAACATAGGGCGACAAATGAAGCTTTTTCAATGTCCAAGGTACAATGAATGTTTCACGGAAAAAATTAAATTATCGCGAATATTTGGATTATTGTTTCAAACGCAGTGACGAGTCTGACTGCGGTGCCAGGTAGGGCCCTCAGTCAGACGCCTCGGGCGTGCGACCTCGCGAGGTTCCACTACCCCAGGCCTTGAACGTGTGACCTCGCGACCTATTACTCAGCAAGCACCACGCCAAGCGTGGTACCACCCGGGGTCCTCCGCCGGGTAACACGAGACCCGCGCGAGGCGCACGCGTGGACATGGAGCAATACTTTCCGGCGGTACTGTATATATATATATATATATATGTATACTGTGAATTCATTTAATTTCGCTGTTTTTATTTTTGTTTACTTTGCTGATGGTTTAAAACTGCGAAAATAAGAACCCTGTGTAAAAGATTTTTAACCTGGCATTAACAGGAATTATAACAAAAATAGTGAAATAAAGTTTCCTTGAAAATAAATGTATTCACAGTGTGTGTGTGTATATATATATACATATATATATATATATATATATATATATATATATATATATATATATATATATATATACGTGTATATATATATACACATATATATATATATGTATGTATGTACATGTATGTATGTATGTATGTATGTATAAACTGTTCATGGTAATGATCAAGGTACAGCCCAGCATTACCTAGCTCCTATCAAAGATAGAACTACCAAGAAGTAAGGCACTATATACATGTACATAGGCCATATGAAACAGACCTCAGTTCTATTAAATTAACAAGTAACCAAGTGGTTCACATAAAGAGGTGAGATTCTCAAAGATTATACAGAATCGAGAATGAGTAGCCCATTGAGGATAACGTTGGGATCATGAGTTGTTGGATTTTCATGTTTTTGTGAGACTGTGCTGAGTGAAACATGAAAATTCAACAACCAGTGATCCCAACGTTATCCCCAAAGGGCCACCCATTCTGGATTTTTTTCTCCTTTATGTCTAAAAGTGGCAAATAGGCACCAAATTGAAGTTCTATTTGAGGTTTCAAGGTTTCAAGGTTTCAAGGTTTTATTTGGCAATCCATAGTCAGAATACAATATTCTGTTTAGGCATGGAGGCCCAAAACATGTATGAATAACAAGTATAAAAGATAATTATATAAATACATAAAATGTAAGAGCCACAGGGACATATGGCAAATGATTTAAAATTAACTATCAATATCCAGAATAAAAAGCAAATTGAACAGTAAGCATCAAGTAGAATGCTTCCAAACCTGAGGTTTAGAAGTGTTCAACACTACTGAGAATGTATGGAAGGATGCTCTTCTTAAAACTGTACAAGGAATTCGCATCACGGATATGCTGGTGAATTTCATTCCAGATTTTGGATCCGATATTATTCAAGATTTAGGATGTGAGCGCTGAAAAGGATGCCATTTTAAAAGTGGGAGGAGTCAGTAATTTATCAAATGCATCATGGCCTCTCATTGGTTTAGAACTTCAAATGGATGAGTGACAAATCAAATAGAAGATTACAATAAAAACCTTATCCTTCATACCCATGTAGGATAACCCATTGAGGATATAGTCCATTTTTTGACACATGGCATTAGCCAGCCACAAACTATACGTTGGTTCGAGGTGCAGACCACTCATTAAGAGACACTGAGAACATGTTACTGTTAATAAGAGGAATGTGAATCAATCTGTTGGCAGACATTTTGCCAAACACTATAACCAGCACCTGAAAATCAACATCTGAGCTCCTTTTACATATCCCGATGCCACCTGAAGAGACAATCAACTTTGTATTATGGAATCGTTCAATTTGAATGTTATGGAAAAGTAACAGTTAATACTTGCTCAGCCTTATGCTAAATTTTATTTCTCCACCCTTACAAATTAGAAATGTCAGGATTATGTTGGTTTTTGGCAACTCATTTCTGTCAGATACATGAGGATCATGTTGGGACCACTATGGTCGTACTGTTAGGTAAAAACCATTTCTGATACTGCCCTCAGTCTCACACCCCCTTGCTTTTCCAAAGGCAGATCTGCAGGCCAGTATAACCATGCTCCAGTCCCTAGCGACCAATGTTTACCTGGAATTACACTGGATTCACACCTAATCCACACAAAACAACCGACTCATTAATTTTTGTCAGTTCAAAGGATGTGAAGTGCCATCTTCAATGTTAGTTGTCTTATGTAACACACATCACTAAGACGACTGACACCTTAGGATATAAGGCAATGTAATAATAATCCATTACTCAAGCTCAGCCACTTAGGAATCCAGTGTTGGACAAAACTCGCCTGGCCTATTAGCCGTGTTTGCAAATGAACATGCAGCCAATATATAACCATCCCCAGACACGGGCCCAGTCTTCTTACTGGTTAAATTTTGGCTTTCATAATGATGATGATGGGCCTTAAGTGGCTAGAAAGCTCTAAATTGTTTAGCAAAAGTCCCAGGATTACATGCAGATGTAGATATGTGTTAATGTGATATAAAGACAATTATTTATGTCAGCACAGAAACTTCACAATAGAGCTATTAAGTCCATTACATGTAGCTTACAATTACGCATGTAAAACATTAAAACCAATTAAGATACACCCATAACCTCACTAATGTACATCCATGCAAAACATCGAACTCACTGATGTACACTCATGTAAAACATATTGAACTCACTGATGTACACTCATGTAAAACATATTGAACTCACTGATGTACACTCATGTAAAACATATTGAACTCACTGATGTACACTCATGTAAAACATATTGAACTCACTGATGTACACTCATGTAAAACATATTGAACTCACTGATGTACACTCATGTAAAACATATTGAACTCACTGATGTACATTGTACACTCATGTAAAACATTAAATTCACTAAATGTATACCCACATGAAACATAAAACTCACTGATGTATACCCATGCAAAAACATTAAATTAAGACTGATGTACACCGACGTAAAACAGTAACTTTACTGTTGTACACTCGTGCAACACATTATAAGCTCACTGACGTATGTTTATGTAAAATCATTGTGCAACTGTATACCCATATAAAACAGCAGGACCACACGCTTGGCAATATGCTGTGACATTAGAAAGAGGGAGCTATTTGGCTTGAGTTGAGACCTTTTGTATTTAACAGTGAGTAAATAAATCCCTTTTGCAGCCAGCATTTTGCAAAATGGGACTATTAATTTCTGATGAAAAATGTCAAAATGATGGAGAGTGTAAAAATTCGAGTGGATGAGGGGAGACTTGATAGGCGGATTGACTTTGTACGTGAGATCATATAGTTACATAGCCATTTGTTACAGGAAGTTCACCGATGTTCAGTACATGTATATCCACATGAAATTGAAAACCTTCCACTGTATGAAATTTATGGAAGGTTATTGTATACAGCCATACATGAAGATCACTTGTCACAGCCATGTGGAGTGACAGATCAATGTGTCTACACACATAACTCTGCTACACCTGATCAATGACTTACATCAAGGAGATACCTATACTGACTATACCCCATACATCACTGGTGTCCATCCAGCAGCAATACATAATGGGTACAATGTGGTTTTAAGTCTTCTCACATTTATTCATATCTCTGATGGCTTCATTGTTCCATGCTGAAAAGTATATGGACTAGTCCACTGGGTAAGCCATCAGCAACACATGCACTGATCAGATAAGAGACAATCTGTCTGAGGCCATTGCACAGAGTATGCACTCTTTGATGATTTCGTTTATGACAGTTAGCATCGCAGAGGTCCCTCCGGCAGATGAATTATTAAATCAAGCAACTAGAGAAACCTATAAATGATTAAAAGGATGAAAAGCTGAAGGTCAGGCAACTTTAACTGTGAGCATGCACCGCAGAACCAAACTGGTCATCACTCAATGTAACTATGCCTGAAGGAGGGGCCTTACCAATCCATCCAATCTCGTACCAGTTGTTTCCCATTTGTTGAAATCCATAACAGTTATTTTTCCATCAATGGGGCAAAAGTTGCAAGATATGGTAATTTATATTCAAGTGGAAAATGAGATGCATTTGCTAGAGGAACACATTTCATGAGCTGATGAAAGCTTTTGGGTGACTCTAACAAATGGCTTAAAATGTCTGTACTGAAACAGAACACTTTAGTACTGTCAAACCAAGCTCACACAGTGATGAGAGCTGGCTCGGAGCAGCACTGATGTCAAAGTCCGAGAGCGACCTTCAAAAGGTATCATTACGTCTTAATCTTTATCAATGGTCACTTGACAATGACAGATATCTGGCCATGATTTTGAATCATGCATGGATCTCCATACACTAAATGGTGCAACTTTCTGTGGCATCTTCTATACTCAATGGAGCACTACGCAAGTGAGTCAGTGGTGTACCTACTGCTGTGTGCACCAATACCAGAGGTGCTTAATGAGCAGCAAGTGGTATGTGGCCACAGCCAATGCTCAATCTAGCCTACCATAGTCGTCTGATGTGTGCATTGTAAATCATCTTGAGTTGTATCGTGACACTGTTACATAAGAGTAGTCGTCCATCATTATGTCTCCCATCTGTAGTGTGGGCATGCCTCATGCACCCTATGTGCTGGCACTATTGAATACATAACCAATCTACATCTCTCCAGTCTTCTTGCTGCCTGTCATGTTCCCAGTGGCAATTTTCATGACCAAAGCAAACAGAAACTGCAAACAATTAAACTGGGAGCAATTTGTATGGGGAAGCTATGTCGTGTGTCCTGAATTCATCAGCCTCTATTTTCATTATAGTTTGGCTCGGCAAGCAAAAACTTGCAGACATCTTAAGTGAGTTATCAGCTTCTGATGAAGGGAGATGTATAAGGACCAGGCGCTGTGACCAGGCACATGGCACCGGAATAACAGCTTGTTTCTTGAGGAATTAAAATTTGCCATCTTCACTTAAAATTTAGGTACACAGAGGATAAGGATTGTCAGAATACCAGAGACTGCCCTAAAATGAGCCTACTTCATTCAGAGCAGTGTTAGTGCTTGCAATGTAGGTGCCACTCAACAGAAAGTGTTTGAGAAGACGGACTGCTGAAATCATCAGTGTTTGCCAAGCAGAAAAACTCCCAATGTAAACATAGTCATGTAACAATTTTAATTTTTCACTCTCTTAAACCATAGACTTTGTGTGATCAATCAATTGTTTTTTTTCTTTCCCCACTTTTTAAATGATGTAGTTTTGATGAATTAGCACTCATGTAAGATTTACACATTTGGAGATCTATAGATTCAGATTTCCTCTTTTTTATAGGACAAACATTATCAAATTTTCTCTCTGCACTTAACTGGATCTCTACACACAGAAAATGAGACATGGCGATCTTCAGCCCAAACATTTTGATGATACATTAATTATTCTGTTATTGTGAAATTGTTGGGTTTGTAACAAAATACATGAAACAAGGGAACCTGAATTATGGTACATGTAGCTGCAAAAGTAATTCCAATGAAAATATGTTGACAGTAATTATCACATTCAGTCAAAGGACTGTAAATTATGGTACATGTAGCTGCAAAAATAATTCCAATGAAAATATGTTGACAGTAGTTATCACATTCAGTCGAAGGAGTAGTACTGTATATTCTCCACTAATTCTATTGAAAAACTTTATACATCAGTTACTGTAAATTGCTTTAATTTTGCTGTATTCCTATGTTTGCTAACTTTGCTGATGGCACAAACCTCTTAAAATAAAAACATCATGAAATAGTTTCTTAACATTGTATGAATAGGAATTACGTCCAAAATAGTGAAATTAAAATTAAAATGATCTGTCAAAAATAAGAAAACCAGTAAATTTTATATATGCAAAAATAAAGCAATTTACAGCATATGATTTCAAGACAGTAATACTGTTCTCTACAAAACTTACCAAAACTGTTGATATTGGTTAGAGCCTATATTTTTCTATTTTAAAATAAAACTTTTTTTATTTGCAACAAACGCACGTTCCATTTTAATTCTACATAATTCTAGTGCCATAACAGCAAATTTGTAAATTTCCGTTATGTTGGGTTCAAACAGCTTGCAATTGGCTTCACTTGCTTTCTCCATAGCCACAGAGACAGACAGTTAAATCGAACAAGGACAATCTCCACAAGATATTTACACTTACACAACAGGGGTTTTCAGAATAAAACAGCATCAACATTTTGCATATTTTCCAAGTTATTCAAGATAAATAGTGCAGACTTTTTATCATGATATGGATCTTGCAGTAAAATCTGCTGACGGTCAACACTGCTGAACATAATGTCCCACATGTTAGTATATATATATATATATATATATATATATACGCAGTCTGACTGTGTCTGCTCACCCACATGTAGTCTTTGATCTAGGTGCTCACCTACCACAGGTATTGGTGTTTTTGTCATCATGCTATAACACGTCTACAGTCAGACCTGTCTTAAGGGACCACCCTTGGGAGTTGCTGAAAGTGGCCCCTTAGGAGAGGTGTGTCACAATGAGCCTGTACCATCTTGGCAAAGGCAGACCTACAGAATGACGCAAAATATTTAACACAATGCAAGTCATGTTTCAAAATATAATTAAAGAAAACGGGCCAAGTCTGATCCGCCTACGTCACAGACATTGTGTGTTAAACATGGAGGTGACAATCTGTTTATGCTTGTGTTGTTCAAGCAACTTGAAACAATGCCGACATTAATTTGCTATATGCAGACACCACGACATCTGGTGGTGGAATGTTACAAACATGACAAGCAGCTGCCACACGCCAAGTCGAAGGTGGCTTAATACAGGCCAATAGATCTTAAAGGGGAGGACGCTGGTCAGGTCAAGCAGGTGGGTGACTAAGACAGATAAAATATAGTATCAAGTCGCTAGTGCTGAGCTGGCACTGGTCCCTTATGACAGGTGGTCTCTTACAAGAGATGGACGCATGGCCAGGTTCCAGTAATTGCTGCACATGCAAGCAGTATTTGTCCAATCAGTCAATTTTCCTTCCGGAACAACTCAGTCATAACTGTCGCCTTACAACGCCCAGGTAAGACTCACTACTACCCCAGCCAATCGTGCACTTCTGGCTCATTTCACTGAAGTATCTCTGATGCGTTATGAGCATTCTGCACATTTGGGTGATTCTATTGATATATCTGCGATGCACAATGACCACTCTACACATTTCTGAAACACAATTTCCTGTTGTGAACTCATCCCAAAACATCCGCCACATTTAGTGACATTTTGCCGCTGTTTTGGCCACATAAACTGCCAAACACGACACCAAGTGTGGCAGGCACTTAGCACTCAACCAGGAGACAATTCTTACCTGTCAAAGAGAAAACCGATGGATTTGACTTGAACTCTTTCAGTGCCAGGTTTACACTTAGTCAACAGCTTCCTCAGCACACTTAGGAGGCAATGGGCCCAAAACACAGCCAGGAAAGCTGTTGACCTGGACCATTATATTCTATGGAACCACATAGGCATGCAGGCACTTGAATCAAAGGCCCTTTTACTAAGAATATTAATATAGTGTCCATTTGATAATTCAAAAGTTCATCTCAAGTACTTGGACTTAGGTTGCGGTTAGCACTGAAACAGTTTAACTTCAGTAGTTTTGCCACATTTCACACAATGCACCAGAGCATGGCCTCGCATGGACTTCAGTCCACATACGCCATCTTTTTATGTCTTAACAAAGAATATTTCATTCGTTTCTGGATCATTCAAGATTTTGGTTTCAAATTATGAATTCTGCAGAAACATACAGATGCTAATTAGACACATAGATAAATGAGGATAATACAAAATTATACTGAAAACTTGGTGACATTGGTTATAAGGCTTAACCCTTTCCCCCTTTAATTAAGACTGAGTCAACCGCGTTCCTTGGCACAAGTTGGGTACCAAACACCCAACCCATGCCTAGGAAAACTGTTGACCATGGAAATGTGATCTTGATAGGTCTCCTCTGCAATTTTCAGTCAATTTGTTTTTTCTGAATGTTGAGATTAGCTGAAAACACTGAAGCTGAGGACACTGGGCCAGCAGCCGGTCTTGGTTGGTTTAAAGGGAAAAGAGTTAAAGGGCCGGGGCAATGCTATCCCTCATGAATTTTATTGAAATGTTAACCCTTCGTCTCCGGAAACACTCAATCAACAAACGTCACTCAGAACAAATGTGCATACAAAAATGTTACTGAGCAACCCAGCGTCTACTTCGTGTCCTACTCTCTTAAGTACTTCAAGTATAGGTAGAGTGGTGTCCTATATCAGGGCAACACTAGCATAACTCATTCAATGTTACTTCAATATCTCATAAACTGAAAACAAATGAGGATATTTTGCGATCAATCACCATAAAAATTGAGAAAACTCAACACATTGTATGGTACTTCAAATTTTCATTTTTTTTTTTTTTTTTTTTTTGGTCATTCATTGCAGAATGTTACCAAATGACAACTATCGTGTAAAAAATCCACCATTAATAAAAAGTATAAGAATGAACAGAGTAAATGTCATTTTTTATTCCAACAATGAGAAAGTTTAGATATAGAGGTGAGAGCCCCAAAGAAAAACTGAGAAAATTCAGATTTAGACAGGACAGCCTGGCAGAAAAGGTGATAAATTGTGTACTTTATATTGACAGCCGCAATTCTGCAAGTTATATAGCACTTGTAGGTTATATAAATACAAAATGTATCTCTCTATACAGACAAAACCACGCTGCCTCCATTACACCACCTGGTGAGCCCCGCGAGCCACATCAACACTGACAACATCTTTGCTGGTTTTTTGTTTTTTTTAAATGATAAAGATTTCAGAGAAGAAAGCTTTACTGATGAAGTGTAGCTATGCATGAATGCAGTGTTCCTCAGGATTGAGTTCATGTGGTCAATGACCCATCATGCATTTAGAATTGATGTACAGATCGCATCGAGGTCTACGGTGTCCTGCTTTCTAATTGTCTATACTGCACTCTGATAGTCACTTTAACACATATGTAATACTTTCACTTTCCCTAAATAATACATGTAGTGAACCACTTGTTATTCTATGTTGGTTATTGAATATGGCTTTTGGGGAGTTAAAACCAAAAACTCTATTCCATCCTAGTCACATGACCAAGCCATTGTTGCAACTGAATTGTGATGTGTCAGCAACAATGACGTAGACCTGTAACATGTAATGAAATCCAATGTACATGGCAATGTTCAACTGTCCATCAGATGTGACGCAGTGTGACGTCCACAGCCAAATTCAACAAGGAATCCTTAGCACATGCATCCAATTGGCATTGAAAGTACACCTAAAGGATATAACTTTTGTTGTAAATGTCCAGTTCAACACAGAATAAATAGCATTTCACATGGGCAGGAGTGAAATAGGGTGTTTTCTGTCAGGAGATAACACGCTTATCAGTAAAAATGCAAGTCACGAGTAATGTTACTGATAAACGCCTTTGTGCTTTTGAATGTTACCAAATGTGCTCTCTCATGACAGGAAAACCCCATATGTCACTGCACCCATGTGGCCTCCTGTATTACTGACATATCAGAAATGTACTATATGTACAACATCATGTACATCACCAACACTGCAAATAATGTCTTCATTTCATTTTCACTTTACCCATATGAAAGGATATCACACCATTTCACTTTCATTGGAAACATACACAAATGCAACATAAATTACTTTGTCCTGATGATTATATACCCTCTTTCGCTTATCCTCCACTTTAAATGTACTGCCAACATATACAATGTACATGTACCATACACTGTACATGCACATCCTTCCCCTTCAAGCTACATGTACACTGCCAACACACACTTTATACCAGTCATTTTACTTGCTCTCATGTACGTGCCTCCTGTTGGTGGGTCTCCTAACTTCTAGCTTTCATGTAACACAATTTAAGTGATGGCCTTTATTGAAACTTAAAACACGAACGAAGTGTTTCTGTAGGGCCCCTTATGTCACTGATAAACAGTTGAACTAATGAGGCAAAAGACGGGTAAACATGTACACTTCAATTGAACAGTGCATTTCACTGGTTTACCAGACATGACAGAAACCATCAGATCTTGCCTCAAAGACGCTTACCAGATGTCCAAACATCCAACATGGAAAACATCTTTGCTCTATTCCCTTGTGTTGACTGATGATTTAATTAACCCATTCCCCCTTAAACTGGCCAAAACTGGCTGGTGGTCAAATATTGTCTGCTCCAGCGTTTTCAATTAATTTCAACAGTAACAAAAAACAATTTGAGATTTGTAGACGAAACATCACATGAAGATCACATGCCCCAGGTAAACAGCTTTCCATTACTGGCATAGGTTCAGCACTCAGTGGCCAAGGAAAGCCCTTGACTCAGCACTGATTCAAGGGGGGAAGGGTTAAATTAATAATAATTAATGAAGCCATCTTCAAGGAAAGCTGTCGACTCAGTCTTAATTCAAGGGGGGGAGGATTAATCTGATAATGATGCCATTTTTCCCATTAGGGGGCCAATCAAAATGCACTGTTCAGGTAGAGTCTGGACATTAGTCTCATTGTATGTCAGTGATATAAAGGTTGCACATGGAATTAAATGGCACGAAATACACAGGTCTCGTTCCAAGCTTCAGTTTAAAGGGGATGTCATCAGCATGAATGGTACCCCGCCAGGATGTACATTTATTCTTTCTTATATCTATCAGGCATTTTGGCACATTGTGTACCTATACTTTCATCAACACTTGCTTTGTCTCTCTATATTTATCACTCCTGACATATGTCAATTCCATTTTTTTTGCTTCCTCTATTTGCAGCATATAATTTGATCTTTTTGTCTGTAATTTTTGTCAGGAAGTCATTTTTGTCTCAGACAAAGAACAAAATTTAGTTTCCCATTTTGAATGAATTCTATGTCCAATGGCTTTCTTATGCATCCAGTTACCAAAGTTAAAGGTTGATGCCTACTAACCTACAGCATATTGTAACATACAGCATTCTTAACAAGATTTTTCTTTTTTTGTAACTAATTCAGAATCAACCAAATAAACTGACTTTTATGTAAAGAGGCCTTTTTGACAGATATAACCTTACAATACTCTTATGGTATGGCATATCGTGCCTGGCCAGGCACTTACTTGTACGGCCTCTTTATCGTAAGCCATGGATGATATCAATATATGCAGCAATCAAATTTGTTGATGACAAGCTGTCAGGCTTGTCATCCATTGGCAGTCAGGCCAGAATATCTACAGCCAAAAACACAGCTCAATGGACTCTTGTAAGGATTCCCAACATCAACTCACTCTCATTTCCACTATCAATCTTTTCCAAAATTGGTTTCCAACTTGTCTTCCTGCCTTCGTCATCACTGATGATAAATGAAAGAACCCCCACTAGATACAGACACATTTCATGTATACTCAACAGAAAGTATATGGCCCGCTTCCTTGCAAAAATGATAAAGATGTCAAGCAAATGTCTCATCCTTGAATCATTATAAAGTATTAAATGTCATAAGTATCACCCACTGCTTCAGTCAAAGCCAAACACACCACCCTAATGCATAGATATATTCAGCTTTTGACTGGTTACAATCATGTACAGCAATCTTTAGTTTCAATTATTTCCCCCAAAAGCCTGATAACGAATGTTTTTAATGCGCCTAAACATCAGTCAAGTAAACTGGAAAAGGAACTGTCTCATTTCAGCATTACGACCAGACTGAAAATGTTGACCTGGAGACAAATCTCCAAAAAGATGCATATAGCCAAGATTACACTCACCTGCATGTATTTTCCAAGAAGCCTCAGCAAAACAAGAATGACAGTTGGCAAGTATACAGTCAGCGTGTACTCCATCAATGGCAGACTGACAACAGAGAACAGCAAGGTGCGCAAAGTAAGCCAGCACCCAACTTGATATAATATATTGATTTTGCCCGTCCCTTCCTCCACGTAAAACACTTCACTAATTCCTGGTTGTCCCATACACAATCACCAACAACACGTTAGATCCCACTGAAAGTTCTCCTCAAAGAAACACAACTTGTAAATAAACTGTTTTGTATTCATCCACATGCTTTTGTTTTTCTCCCTATCAAAGCAAAATTAAAGTGCCCCTCAGATGTGTATGATCAATAAAGAGTAGGCTGTAAGCTTGCCTTTATGTACATGTATGGCCTGCCCAACACTGATGATCTATACAGCGTGAACGGTGCAAGGCATGCTGCTGGCTCAGTGCTGCCCCTAGTGGACAAATCAGGATACAAGATGACTACATGCATGCAGGCACAATGATAGTATTGATGCTGGCCCTGTGAGCCAGTCTTGCACATATCTTTATAGATCAATGGAAACAATTGGCACTGTTTCTGACAAAGCACAGCTGGCAGTCTCTCTCTCTCTCTCTCTCTCTCTCTCTCTCTCTCTCTCTCTCTCTCTCTCTCTCTCTCTCTCTCTCTCTCTCTCTCTCTCTCTCTCTCTCTCTCTCAATTATTCCACACTTAAAGTGTTAATTCTTTCAACAATAATCAAATTATTATGATGATTCCTGATTCAAAATCCTCATAAAAAGACCTTTCATTTAAGTATTGGTTGGCTTCCTGGCAAGGGAGCCTGACAGGCAGGTCAACAACTTTCCTCAGGATGCTGTAGGTACCTTGTGTCCTGAACATATCTGCCATGGCAAACTGTGGGCAGGCTTGAAATCACCACGCTCCATATTTCAATCTCCACCCTCCATACTTCATTCTTCATCCCTTATCTCAGCACTGACAGGGTTAACTATCGATCTAATCTCCATACTTCATTTTCCATCCTCCGTCTCAGTACTGACAGGGTTAACTATATCTACCATCCGTACTTCATTTTCCATCCTTTGTCTCACTACTGACAGGGTTAACTATCTACCCTCCATACTTTATTTTCCATCCTTTGTCTCACTACTGACAGGGTTAACTATCTACCCTCCATACTTTATTTTCCATCCTTTGTCTCAGCACTGACAGGGTTAACTATCTACATGTACCCTCCGTACTTCATTTTCCATCCTTTGTCTCAGTACTGACAGGGTTAACTATATCTACCCTCCGTACTTCATTTTCCATCCTTTGTCTCAGTACTGACAGGGTTAACTATATCTACCCTCCCTACTTCATTTTCCATCCTTTGTCTCAGTACTGACAGGGTTAACTATCTACCCTCCATACTTCATTTTCCATCCTCCATCTCAGCACTGACAGGGTTAACTATCTACCCTCCATACTTCATTTTCCATCCTCCATCTCAGCACTGACAGGGTTAACTATCTACCCTCCATACTTCATTTTCCATCCTTTGTCTCAGCACTGACAGGGTTAAACTATATATCCACCCTCCATACTTCATTCTCCACCCTTTATCTCTTAGACTTTATTTTATTGTCTACTTTCTCTATAAACACTTGTGAAGTTTTGCCTCTGCATTCATAATAGTCTTCCACAAAGGAAGCCCAACCCATAATTGGCTCCATGTTCTCAGCAAGAGCTAGTGCTTAGTGTGATATTTTTATCAATAAAAATGCCTGTCTACACTAATTTAGTAAGTGTTATCACAAAGCTGTAATAGATGAAACATTAATGGCACGACATGCTGTCAATTTACACACCTGTTTATCGCCAACAATTTTTAGCTCAACAGTTTGCTTTGTTAATACATGAAGCAGATTATATATAAGCCAGGTAGGCCACCTGCTGTCTACCGCTAAATGTGTCCTCACAATGTAACCTGGTCACGATGAGTACACCAGTACTGTCTTACATACCTTGGGTCTGCTCAATACAAACATAGAGCCTCCAAGTCTCCTGCCGAGGCGGTAAATCTCCCGTTTTTTGTACCTTTTTACAAAGTCTCCAGCTCTCCCACTTTTTGTAAATTTAAGAAAAGTAGCATTACAATGTATACCATCAGTCTCTGTAAAGTTGTACTGTTTTGCCGTGTTGTTCCTTCGTGCAGAATATGTCTAAGACGGTGCCTTAAATGGTTCAAAATGCAGGAAATGAAGGTGCAATTTCCAAATTTTTCGAGGAGCAGCATGCCCCCAGACCTTACACTTCCTGCCTTGAGCACTCGCCCTCCCACTTTTCAGTACCTGCAGGAGGGATATCTCCCACTTTGAACATGGACTAGGTTGGAGGCTCTACAAACAACTCAGAAAATCACCTTCAAGTTACTTCCTCTACCCACATGAGCTACGTACATGGCGTCTATCCACAATGAGCATCGTATTGCAAAAAGCCACAATGTTGATTCACTTCATTTTAGTAAAGCAATCTACTCATTCCATTAATTCATGCCTGCATGGTTGGCTGAGTGGCAAAGCATCTGCCTTTCACCTCTGTCCCCTGGGGTCAACAAGGCTGGGAAGCCAGTGGACAGAGTTCTTGCCACTTGTGCACTTTTGTTTTCTTCCCAGGCTTCCTTCAGCACAAAATAAGGTGGGCATAAAGCTATGGAACATTACATCTGTGCCATGGAAAGTGGCTAATTGAAGCTTGGCCTGTTTCCCAATCCATGCAAACTACATGGGTCCATATACTTACACACTGCTCAGAGGATATAACACATGCACCGCAGACCCAGTGTCACAAGGGTTAATAAGTCTGCAAGACTATCTCATACTCTCAGCACCTCACAGATCTACCCACACAAAAATGTTTACTTTGCAGCTAAGCTAGTTAGCGACTAGCTACCTCCAAAGCTACAACAGCAAGACTAAAAATGACTGAGTGGCTATAGCTGCTAAACTGCTGCTAAGTAGGCGCTCAGTAGCGACTGCTTAGCCACTAGCTGCTAACTAGTGACTGCTTAGCAGCAGGATTATGGTGCTGCCCACCGCAGCAGTAGCTTAGTGGCAAGGGCTTTGTTTCTGACCAACCTGGCGGCAGATTAGCAGCAAGGACTTTGTTTCTGACTGACCACGGTGGCAGTTTCGCACAGGTGAGCATTGTAACAATATGTTACCATGCCCACCTTCTGAATATTCTAGATCGCAGCAGAACTCAACAAAGAGTGACAACAATGACATAACTTTAACAATATATTAACAATAAAAAATCAGTACAAAGTAGGTAAATGAAATTATACACTAAGCTAGATTTTCCTATAGTAAAAGAGGCTGAAGGTAAATCCTAATCCCTGGTCAGATTATCCACAGGTACTGTCCCACAGTTCCAATTCCTAAGGCAGGTGCCAAATAGTCTGGCACAAATCCCACAGAGGTACGGTTTGGTTCCAATGTGGTACTCAAAGGCGCAGTGCTGATCCAAATCCCATAAAGATGCAGTTTGGTTCCAATGTGGTACAATTAACACCAAATATACCAGTCAACTCAAAAACAATGTCCACACTCCACAGGTACAATGTATAAATGAGTATCTCCCTGGCAATAACAATGGCTCACAGTCCCACTGGCTTGAAGTCACACAGCTCCTGTCAGATCTCAGAATATTCCTCTCCTTCAGTTATGAAGGAGCTGCGTTATATGTCTAGACTTAGAAATCTCACCAGTATTCCACAGTTTTCCAAAATTGGTCACACATCTCAATTCACTGAGACCTGTGTGGGAATTTCCCCATATGTATGAAGGTCATCATTCTTTATTCTAATTGTTTACACAATCATGAGAGTCACCTCAACAAAGCAAGCCCACCCAGTGACTCTGCACACACTGAATAAGTACAGTGACCTCTCCAAATCAAAACAGACATCACATCCATAACAATTGATTTGAAATGTAATTGAGCAGGTGGTTTGGGCACACACTCTCTTGATCTGGCAGAATTCAGTGCTATTTACCCAGCATAAACACTAATCTATCCTATCCACGTGTTCATGCAAACTTGTAACATTCTGATGCTTATGATTGTTTACTTATATATATATTTTTATGCTGGTGTCTTTCTCTGGTGGTCTGAAAGTTTTCAGGCAAGTTAAACATCATTATGTCGACAAACAATATTGTATGTCAACAAGCTGTCATCAGCATGATGAGGATGGCTAGTGTGGATATTATCTCATATATAGGCCTAGGCCTATGTATACAAGTTGTCATAGCAAACGATCACAGCACTATTTGACGAAATTGATACCAACACGCCAAAAATTTGAGCCTAAAACAGTGCGGTGGATCGATATATATGGGGGATTTGATGCTATCTTACAAATAGGTTTCATTATTAAAAGATCTTCCGTATATTCAAAAACTAAATCAGCATGAAGTCATGATTGCGATGCAGCACTTTGACTCCACTTCAGTGTGTACGTAAGTTTTTTGGGGAAAGATCTTTAATATTTATGGTCAATTTAATATTTCATTTAGAAAATTTAATAAGTGCCCAGAAGGCTTGTCGAATCGAACACAGAGCTTATTATACGTGCACACTTATAAATAGCCTAGTATGTAGAAGTTTTTGATAATAGTTGCAACCAGAATGTAATCAAAAGAACATCAAGCGACAAGTGCCAGAGCATATTTTGGCTGGGGCCCCTTAATGAATGAACCTATACAGTGGTACCTGTCTTGAGAGACCCCTCCAATGAGAGACCGCATGTTTTTAAGACTGCTCTCTCAGAACACTGTGCTATCTAGTGAAAGACCACCTGTTTTGAGAGACCACATTTTGACCTGCCCTAGGGGAGGTCTCTCAAGACAGGGTCCACTGTACACACAAAACTCTTTTAGTAGTTAAATCGCAAATTTGTTACAATATGTCTTTATAATCAGCATTGTCTTTGTCTGAAAGATCATGATTTGCAATTGGCTTTGTGCACGTTTGTGGAAGCTGAGGCCCTCTGTACAACAGGAACCCCCCATACAGGGACACGGCCAGCACTGGTCACATGTCGTTCTGGACTCCTTGGTTGATAAAACGTAGCTTAAGTTTTCTCACACACCATCTTGGCTAATCGATAGTTTTGAGTGAAGTCTTCTTTAACACAAAAAGATTAAATTTTCTTTCCATATAATTTGGCGGCTGTGCCTATGCAGTTTAATTTAGAAGGGATAAGAGGGCCGCGTAATGGTTCATGTCATGCTTTTTTGCCCAGCCTTCCATGTCTTCTGCATGAACTTTGACACATTTGAATCTTCACTGCATTCACATCAATGACAGTGCAGGAACCTCCTTCATTGTCACAGTTTCGATTTCTTGCTGACTATTATTTTCACAGTGCAACACTAAGACTAGAGGACTGAATAAATTAAAATTTCCGAAATTTTGTGTACAATAAAAAAAAGAGACAAAACTCTCTCTCTCTCTCTCTCTCTCTCTCTCTCTCTCTCTCTCTCTCTCTCTCTCTCTCTCTCTCTCCCTCCCCCCCCTCTCTCCCCCCCTCCCCCGGTACCACACATGTAGCCTGCATATAGAAAACCAAGAAAGAACAGCTACGCTTATAACAGTTTATGCACTATTTGTCCATCATAGATCAATTTGACTTAAATTAATGTCAACACAAATCCAATGCTTTCAGTGTCTAAGTCAAAAACAATAAATTATTGACTTTGTAGGCCTATCTATATGAACTCGTTATAACTGCTGAAAAATGTCATGATGGAAATTACAATCTCATTTAGACATTGCATACAAGATTTAGGCAAACATAAAACTGTCATCATTTGTGATATCATTCGCTGTCAACATTATATTGTATGACCTGGCAGACAGAGGTATACAATGTCTGGTCGCAATTGAAATTAGATGTAGCGTCAGTGTCAGTTTTGAATCCTGAGTTCTGCTAACGATCTGCTCTGTATTTGTTTTTCTCAAAATTATCAGACTTTATCTGAATTCCATTGTCAAAATCATCTCATCAGTTTTAGTCCAACAGCTGTGAATGTAGGCCTATATTTAAAAAGTAATTTAATCAAACAGCTGAGACAGTAAACTTGCATGTGTTCTCAGCAGGCCTTTATGGATGTTGCAAAATTTCACTGGCCTACCCAGCATAGACATGTACGCTAAATGGTACATGCATTTATCTGCACACTTGTAAAGCCTTCCATACTTTGTGCAATTATTATGTCTATTGTCTGATGCCAAAATGGTGAAAGTGGAGCCTAATAATGTGAGATAGATTGATGTAAACACTTTGGCATTCATAGGTATCATTTCAGATGGTGCAGTGATCATTATTAATCTAAACAGATCATGAAGTGATGATTGTGATATGGCACTTTGCATCAAGTCAAGCATATGCTTATACATGTATATATATATATATATACAGTGGTCCCTGTCGCCAGAGACCACCCCTACAGCAACCAAAAAGTGGCCTTGTGAGACAGCTGGTCTTTCAAGACAGGTAAATTAACACGGGAAGTATAGGACTTGGGTTTCTGAAAAGCGGTCTGTAATGAGAGGGTGGTCTCTCACGACAGAGGTCTCTCGAGACATGGACCACTGTGTGTGCATATATATATATATATATATATATGCACGTACGTATGTATATATAGTTTGGATTGGTGGGGGAGGCAAGATCTTCAATGATTAGCCTCTGGCATACTTTCATTCAGAACATTTTAGTGACCAGTATGCTAATTGGGTCAAATACAGAATATAAATTAAGGGTAGGCTATATAAGCTTGTTTATCATGTTTATATCCAAGATGTGACCAACTGACAAATGTTTCCACATAGTCCATATTTTTTTTTTTTCTGGAAAGAATAACCTGTCATCACATATATAAAAAACACCTTGTCTGACATACATTGTACATGAATGACTGACATTGTACAAGATCTCTCAATGCGTTTGTTTTTTGTGTTGACTGCGCAGACTGCATGATGTGGGTTATACACGGTGTTATACGTGCAGATAATTAAACTACATGTATTCTACGCACTGTCAATTAACTGACTCGCTATCCACGCGGTCTCTATTTAGTTTCTACCCCAGTATGCGCTGTATATGCTGCATCTACGCACCCTCTACACAGTGTGTATATACAGAAAATAATGACAACGCACCTCTAATGTGTTGGCTATACGCATTTTGCCTAGAACTGTTAACTTTTAGACCAGCAGAACTGTATGTATATATGTATGTATGTATGTATGTATGTATGTATGTATGTATGTATGTATGTATGTATGGATGCATGCATGCATGTATGCATGCATGTATAAATGTTATAAGACGATTGGGTGCATATTACATGCTGTAAAGAACATGACAGGAGCTAAGAATCAAACAGGGGCTCATCTTGGTAGTGGCAGTTATTCCCATGGGACTACCTAATCCTGTTCAATAGTAGTCAATATTCATGGAAATGATTTGACAGATGTGCTCAAGTGACTCTAAAACCATGACAAGAAAGAAAACTACTTTCTCATTGGGACAGAAACAAGGCCCCCAGCCAGCATCATGATGAGTATAGCCAGTCTTATCTGGTTAATTAGCATATGCTCACAGCAGGGAACACATTAAAGTCTGCAACTCTACCCTAGGTCAGCCTCGAAACCCCGGGTGCCGAGTCACCACAAGAACTAAGGGACTGAAACCATCAAGTATCAAGTTTTATTATACGTTATCATTTTAATTAAGGAAGGTAATGAATATGGAACACACAACCTCTAAAATATAGGTACATCATGTATCTGTGGGTACCAATGACGACCCTTGCTATGCATTAAAGTTTTGCGCTCTGACGCGGGTGGCACCAGGGGTTTCAAAAGTGTCCAAATTCTTTTCCATTGAAAATGAGAATATAACAGCTACTGATTAAATATCACTGTACACTTATGTCAAATAAAATGATTCTGAGTCTACATGTACATGTACATGTAAGTCTGACTGATAATTAATCCAGTATCAAATTGATGTGCTTCACATCTGTATGTGTTCCTCATACATGAATAAATTGGCAGAGCAGGGTTAATAGTTCTTTAAGTGTATAGTCCTAATCCTGATCAGAGGTAAAAAATGACAGTGCAAGACATGAAAGTTGGAGGCATCCATGGGTGGATGTAGGTCTATATATAATCAGGCCATGATGACTGGGGACTGCATTCACTAGTAAATTTTTTTGGCGGCGTATGCTGCATTTCGGCGGCAGACAGCGGTACACAGCGGCAGAGAGCGGTGGCCAGCGGCAGACAGCATTAGCCAGCGGCAGAGAGCGGCGGTCGGCTGCAGGTCCGCCGACCGCCGCTGTCTGCCGCTGAAACCCAATTGAGACTTCTGGGGCTCGGCAGCAGACAGCGGCACATGGCATTGGCCAGCTAACTGATGCTCACTTTCCAAATTGCTATGAATCGTCTTATACCAGTAATTAAGTTTGTTCAGCCATGCAGGGTGCATTCAGCAGCACTGGGATGTACGGACTTCATCAAGCCACTTGCTAACTGATGCTCACTCATGGCTTGAGCAGTGTGAAAATAAGACAGCGGGATCACTTTCCACTTGATGACCCCGAAATCCTGGATTCTGATTGGTTGAGAACGGTCATGCGACCAGTCTCCGTGCACAAATGTTCCAGTCTTCCCATTGGACGAGAGCAGTCACGTAACCATAGGGTGGGGGGAAACGAGAGCCATTTGAAAGAGAAAATGAGGTTCTTACCTTCAGGTGCATTTCATCCTTTTCGGTGTAACTGGTGGCAATGCGAGTTTTTTAGGACCACAGGGGGATGGACCACGAGAAGACAATTTTTTAAATCAAGCCTTCCCAGTGCCATCCCTATTTTCGGTGCATGTGGCCCTAAAAAAGACCAGTTTTCTTCATTGCAATATTAACTATGCACAATATGTCTACATGGTTACATTGTCATGCTTCAATCCATTCCTCTGGTATAAAATGTAATCTTTTCATCCTACAGGCTCTCCCTTGACAATATCATGGCTTCAACTGGTCAATTTACACATCCTCCTGCTCCTAAATGCAACATTGGACAGACAAACTTAACCCCTCAAGTGCAAGTCATGGCTGTAGATGTTTTCTCATAGCCACTGCAAACAAACAGATTAAGTTATAAAAAATACCTGACATGTTTTTGTAGATTCATGTATTGAGATTATCATAGCACAAATTTGACAATTAAATCTTGCTCATTTTTAAAAGAAAGAAAAGTTTGTACCCCTAAAAACACTCACGTTTATACAACAACTTTGAATGTTTAGTTCCATCTGCAGCACAGAGAGATTCTGCAAAACTTGCTGTCAATTGAGTATACACGTTTATTATGTTAGGGATGCATGTGTCTGTGCTATAGCTATTTGGCCTAAAAGTGAAGTCACTTTTCCATGTTGCACATTACCTTAATCACTTTGAAATTCATTCACTTTGCCAGCTTCTGAAAAGGAGGGTTTGTTTATTGAATAGAATATGGGCTGGGTCCATGGCCATGCTGCCCTCCTCCCCCCAGACAAAGTGTTTCAAAATAGGTGTTCTCTGCATTTGTGGAATTTTTGACACTGTTCTCTGTATTAATGAAATAATGGGGTTTACTACAAAGAATTAAAAATTTCGTTGAACTATCTTTCACCAACGACATAAAGCATGTACCGTGGTCATGCACAGAAGCATTTGATGACATAAATGATGCATGGTTGTGCTGGAAAAATCTTTTTCTAGACGTTACCGATGAACATGCCCCCTACAAACAATCAGAGTTCGAGGAGAGAAAACCCCTTGGGTCACAGATGAATATATTGCTCTGACGTATGAGCTTTGTGGTCCCAGTTCAAAGCAAAACGCAACCATATCAATAACCTGAGAGAAGAATTAAAAGCAGATAATTATCAAAATCAAATCGCTGAAAGTTCATCAAACCCATCTAAACTGTGGAAAACTAAAAAATATGCTCGGCAAACAACACAGCAATTCTGAGAATGTGAATTTGCTTAAAGCAGAGGGCAATCAAGAAGTCACAAACTCTAAGAGCATTGCCACCTGCTTTAACGAGTTTTTCGCTTCTATAGGTGCTAAGCTGTCTGAAAAATTCTCAGGTACACTTCCCCAAAGAAAAAAGGACAACTGATAAATTTGTTTTACAACAAATACAGCAATGTTTTGTCCAAAATGAATTGTCAAAATTATCCATTGCAAAAGCAACAGGCATGGATAGGATTAGCTCTGGGTTATTGAAGGTTGCATCCCCCTACATTACACCATCCCTCACTTATCTGTTCGATTTTCCGTTGCATAGCCGGAATGTTCCGACTGAGTGGAAACAGCCAAAAATAGTTCCACTCTACAAAGGTGGGGATCGTGATAATACAAGCAATTATAGACCCATTTCCATATTACCCGTAATTTCTAAAATATTAGAACGGGCTGTCCACGATCAACTGTATCAATTCCTACAACAGAGACAACTTGTCACGAGATGGCTGTTAGGTTTCCGTCAAGGTTTCTCAACTGCTACTGCTCTCATTCATGTTACAGACACTATTTTAAACCAAATGGACAAAGGCAACTATACTGGTATAATTTTTCTTGACCTTAAAAAGGCTTTTGATACAGTTGATCATGGAATATTACTTGAGAAATTGGAGTTGTATGGTGTTCAGGGAAGCGAGCATATGTGGTTTAAGTCTTATCTTTTTGGATCGTAAGCAAGCAGTTAATGTAAATGGCTGTTTCTCTGATATTTTGCCCATATGCTATGGCGTCCCTCAAGGCTCGATACTCGGCCCTCTACTGTTCACTCTTTACATGAATGATCTACCAGATTTCCCTAAAAGCTGTATAACAGTGTTGTATGCAGACAATACAGCTTTGCTGTACAGCAATCATGACATCTCAAAGATCAAGCAGGTTCTAAATCATGATTTAGACATAGTATCAAAGTGGCTCTTCACAAATAGATTAACTCTAAATATAGATAAAATCAAGTGCTTGCTCTTTGGAAGTTTTTACAAATTACGAAATGCATGCCACTTGATCTTGAAATTGATGGCCATAAAATAGAGCAAGTTGAAACTTTCAAGTACATTGGCGTTTGGCTAGATAACAAGCTAGATTTCTCAACTCATATATCAAAAATTAAGGCAAAAATTAGTTCGAAACTGTATATGACAAATACATGTAGTATCTCAAAGTACCTATCCATTCAACACTGAAAACTTCTTTTTAACTCTTTGGTTCTTCCTCATGTTGATTATTGTTCGGCTATCTGGTCAAATACTACAAATTCAAACCTGGAGACTTTAGTTAAACTCTACAAAAGAGCTGGAAGAATGTTACTTGGTGTACCTCGGTGCACTCCAACATCTGAAGTACTAGCTGGACGACCCTTCATGACAGATGGAAATATTACAAATGCAATATTCTTTTCAATGTTAATCAGACCTTCATACCAAATCCCCTAGCTACCTTTATGAAAAGTTTACCTTCAGTCCTCAAAATCATCGTTACCCCTCCCGTCATGCCACTTCAAATGGATTAATGCTTCCCCAAGTCAGGTCAAATTTCGGCAAACGAATGTTTCACTTTGATACCTGCCTGGAGTGGAATAGTCTCAGTGACACCACCAGACAGGCATCAACAAAATTAGCTTTCAAGAGACTTTGTATGAAGGACATTGAAAAGAAGAAATATCAGTGAATTGAAACACTGTTTTTTAAATGATATTTTATTTTAAATATTGTATATAGTGTATATATTGTCTGTGTCTCTTCTGTGTATGTATACTTTTTAATTTTTTTTCAGGGACCCCTGGGAGAACAGTGTTGCATCACTGAAGGGGTCCCTGGGTAAAGAAGATGAATGAATGAATGAATGAATGAATGAATGAATGAATGAATGAATGAATGAATGAATGAATGAATGAATGAATGAATGAATGAATAAATAAATAAATAAATAAGGGGCGGAGGGTTCATTTGAAGAAAGGGATACTCCAGCTATAGGCCTCTACTACTACAACTACTACTACTCCTACTCACACACATACATGCACATACACACGCTCAAAAGTTTTTTTTTCAAATGTCATACTCTAAACCCGAAAATACACGTTGTGACAATTTAAGGTCCTAGTGCTGATATCTTAATGTTGCCTGTTTACTGACATTGTCCATATTGTGAATTAATTCATCGAACAGCTGGAGTATATTTACACACAAACACGTGTTTCAGTTATGAGTTTCAAAGCTATCAAATGACATACTTATCCTCAGAATCAGATATCTGCATTTTTTTCCTGAAATTTTCACAGTGCATGTAATGAGAATGTCTCACTGCTAACAAAGTATATAACTCTGGCGTCCACACTTTCTTCCAGCTTCATTTAATAATATCTTGGCAGTTTACACAGGGGAAAAAACATACAGTATATATATATATACTGTTGATGGGTCCATGTAGCAGACCTGGATGCTGGAAACTGACAGTAAATATTGTAGAACAAAGACAATCTGCTGAGTGGACAAGATATCAGATGTAAGGCAGGATATTTACTGCAGGTCACCGCAGCTGCTTCTGCGGATTCACTTGCTTCTTGTTTATGTGAGGGTTCAGTCATAGCCCTCAAATATTAAAGAAACGGCAGCTGTATGTTCAGGTACAGCTCCATCAGCAGGCGTTTCACCTCACAGCGATGCCTGCATTATGAAACGTCCAGTGCCTGCTTCTGTGGACCAGGATCAGGCACTCAGCATGAGTCCAACGTACTTCATAATGTAAGCAGGAAACATTCTGGACTGGTCATTACTATTATAGCTTAATTTATTGTGAAGTGAACTAAGCTTGGAAATGCTACCAGATCTATACATGTCTGTAGGATATTTGATTTTAGTTTGTTATGGACAGCTTCCATTCTGCCTGGCTGCCATAGGCAAACACCAGGGAATTGGAGAAACTATTACAGTGGAACCTTGTTAGTCCCAACACCTCTGTACCCCAGTGAACTGTTCAGCTTAATGAAGCATCTGGATTACGGAATCACTATTACTTGAAATGAACAATTCTGTTCCAGGAGAAGTGTTCAGATTAATGAGACATATGGATTAATGAAGTCCGTATTAATGAGGTTCAACTGTATAATGAAAACTCTATTGATGCAAGGCTTGGCTTTTCATGTTGCCCCTAAATAAGATCCAAGCTCCACCCTATGTCCACTCTGCTGGGGCAGCAGAGGTATGTACTTGGTCTGCTTTGCAGGCAAATAGTGCCCCCCCCCCCCCAAGAAGGATGAGTGTGACCCACATGTACCAAGCAGCAAATGCTGAACCGGTGCAACTGTGTGATCAGACATGCTCCTGACGGTCACGCCAATTAACATGTGGAGCTTGGAAATGGATTTTGTTTGTTAGCGCTTGCTGCCTACTACCACAGGATAAACAGAGAAAACAGGGTTTACCTTTTTGTAGACGATCAACACAAATATGTACATATCAGGGAAAAATTTAAATGAACCTAAAACAAAAGGGGAGCAAATACATAAAAATACCGTCCGAAGAACGCGGTACCCTTCGGCCGCCTTCAATCTCTTTTGCCGCAAGTGAACAGGAATAGTGTCCCATAGTATCAGATATAGTTACCTACACAAATACTACTATTGTACACTTGACCTTTGACCTCAAAAACATTAGGTCAAATATCGAGGTATAACCTTGACTTTCAATAGCCTTCTAGATCACCCTATGTTGCTTCTTTTGTTTTAACATTTAGATTTCTAGATGCACAATGTCAATCAGCACACTTGTGACCACTGTGTGACCTTGAAAGTTAGGTCAAGGTCAAGTATGCTTGCAGTGGTGTACTATCATATGCAATTTGAAAGTTCTGTCTCAAAAGCTTCTCGAGTTATAGTGGTAAACAAAATTTCAATGAATAGGTCACTGCGACCCAGATACTTGACCTAGTGACCTACTTTTGATTCATGACACATTTTTGGTTGTGACACGAGTGTATAAAATTTCATGTAACTGTCTTAAATACTTCCTTACTTATGCCAATATCACCATTGTGCACTTGACCTTTGACATCAAAAAGTAGGTCAAATATAGAGCTATGACCTTGACTTTCATTAGGCTTCTAGATCACTCTATGAAGCTTCTTGTGTGTAAGCTTTAGATTGCTAGATGCAGGCTTTCAATAATTAAAGCGATAACGTTGCTCAGCACATGTGACCATTGTGTGACCTTGAGAATTACGTCAAGGTCAACTATGCTTGCACACAAAGTAGGCCACATAGGAGTTTAATATCATGCGCAATTTGAAAGTCCTGTCTCAAAAATTTCTGAAGTTATAGTGGTAAACAAAATTTCAATGAATAGGTCACTGTGACCCAGATACTTGACCTACCGACCTACTTTTGATTCATGACACATTCTCTGGTTGTGATCCATGTGTGTATAAAATTTCATGTAACTGACTTAAGGACTTCCTTACTTATACCAATACCACCATTGTGTACTTGACCTTTGACCTCAAAAAGTAGGTCAAATATGAAGCTATGATCTCAATATTCAATAGGCTTCTAGATCACTCTATGAAGCTTTTTGTGTGTAAGATTTAGATTGCTAGATGCAGGCTTTCAATAGTAAGAGCGGTAACGTTGCTCAGCATATGTGACCACTATGTGACCTTAAAAATTACGTCAAGGTCAACTATGCTTGCACATAAATTAGGTCATATAAAAGTGTAATATCATGTGCAATTTGAAAGTCCTGTCTCTAAAAAATCTGAAGTTATGGTGGTTAAACCACGGGACGGACGGACAGACGGACGGACGGACGGCACCAGGTACGACAATACCCGTCGGCCTCATAAGGCCAAAGAGTAAAAACTAGCACACGTATATATATCTTTATTCGGACACTTAAGGTACATGCTGAAGGCACAAAAAAAAAAAAAAAATAGCAATAATAGTGACAATAATTGGATCAATACAAATATACAAAGTTATTCAAACCACATAATTACCAAATTAGGGAAAAAGACCTTTCTGCAAGAGGTCAACATATCAGGTTCAGTGTAAGTCCATTGAAATGATGGTTTTTGGTTAATAAGTTGGTGATGATTATAGATTAAATCTTGATTTAGTATTTTTACATCTGAGTGAAGTGACCAACCTAAATTTGCATATTTATCATCCAGTTAGCATGGAATAACAAATGTGCAGTTAGTCAACATGGGCATCATCCCGGATCAAATATTCACCTGGAATGAACATGTTAAACATGTGTTCAGTAACATACAATACCTAAACTGTTTCAAGTACATTAGAAACCACATTCTACCTCACTATGCCCGAATATTGTATCATTCATTTATTTGTCTGAGAATATCTTACAGAGCTGGACTATGTGGCAAAACATCTGATACAAATCTAAACAAGTAGCTGCTGATGCTAGCCATGTCCCCCGCCCACAATAATCATGATGGTAAATACATGAGGTACATTTGTAATCAATTGTATTATAGTAAGTACAGTGTGAAAAGCTTCTGTTGGTGGTATAATATATGGAAATAAGACAGAAAGCCTAAACACATTATGGGTCCCTGTTTTGAGGGGGAACCAATAATAAAGACGAGAGTTGTTTGCTAATCCTACCTTCTTTAACATGCATGATTCCAAAGTGAGGTCCTACCTTGAAACATGTTGTCACCATGTTTAATGAACTTCCATTATATCCTTCTGTAGATATTGCACGGAACAGAATTCTGTTTGAAAGGCCCTGTGATCTTGAAACTTATTGATCTTTGTTAATTGATTAATTAATCATGGAGGATAATTAGCGACGGAAGACTATGCTTATGCACTTCACCAATATAAGAAGTACCCACAATGCAAATTTTGAAGGGTCATTAATAATACTTTCCAAGAAAATGCATGGACAAACAACACACATGAAAGTAATCAACCATACAAATTCATGCTTATGACAGCTCCTACCTAAAATCTACCAACCATGAAAATTTCAAAGGGCTATCATCTACAGTTCCAAAGATATGACCTGGACAAAATCATTCAGATTTGGAGGTTGCTTAATGAACTTTGTTGGCTAATTAATTAATGAAAGTAATTCGACACACAAAACAATCCCAATACAAACCTGCTACCTTAGATCTACTATCCCTATAAATTTCAAAGGGCTAGCATTTATAGTTTAGAAGATATCGCCCGGATAAAATTATACAGATGATTTTGAGGTGCTGAGTGATCTTTGTTAATAACCTAATGAAAGAAAGTATTATCAGACTAATAAATTTAATTTTGCCTACGATCTACCAACCCTCAAAAATTTGAAAGACCTAGCTTTTATGGTGCCACAGATATGGCTGGCCAAAATCATTTCTGATCTGCAGGTTGTCTAATGAAATTTTGTTGAGTAATTAATTATTGTATCAGCAATGAGGCACACACAACAACGAATATGCACACCTGCTACGAATGACCACCTATGATCTACCAACTCTATGAATTTCAAAGAACCAGCATTTATAATGTAGAAGATATGGCCCAGACAAAGTTTGTTTCGGATGCAGGTGATTTTTGAGGTGCTTAATGATCATTGTTAATTAATTAGTAAAAGAAAGTAATCTGACAAATAAATTTAATCCTATTCACACTTCCTACCTAAGATCTACCGACCCAGAAAATTTCAAAGGGCTAGCATTTATGGTTCCAAAGATATGGCCCAGACAAAATCATTTCTGATCTGGAGGTTGCTTAAGGAGCTTTTGTTAATTAATTAATATAAGCAATTAAAACACAATCAGAGATGGCTAGACCTATGCACCCCCCCCCCCCCGCACTGTTACCTTGGGATTTGGGTCAAGGTGATCCATCTTCAAACTTGTCTGAGACCTTATGTAGGATTAAGACCATGTGCAATAAGAAAAGTTTATATTAAAAACTTTCAACTTATCCTGTGAAAACCAAATTCACTAAAATGGCTCTGTGGCCTAGGGAATTGGGTCAGTCGCCCATCTTTTGACTCGTCTGAGAAAATATGTAGGACTATAAGTATGTGCAATATGAAACCCCTATGCACAAAACTTAACAAGTTATCATATGAAAACCAAATTCACAAAAATGGTTCTGTGACCTTGGGAATTTGGTCAAGGTCACCCATCTTCGAACTTCTCCCAGACCTTATGCTGGACTATAAGCATGTGCAATAAGAAAGCCCTATGCAAAAAAACTTTTCAAGTAATTGTGTGAAAACGAAATTCGCTAAAATGGCTCTGTAACCCTAGAAATTGGGTCAAGGTCACCCATCTTCAAAAAAATCTGAGACCTTATGTAGGACTGCTATCACATTAAATTTGACAGGCCTATGTCAAACACTTTTCAAGTTATCGTGTGAAAACTAAATTCAATTAAATGGTTCTGTGACCTTTGGAATTGGGTCAAGGTCACCCATCTTCAAACTTGTTAGAGACCTCATTCAGGACAACCAGCATGTGCAATATGAAAGCCCTCAGCAAAACTATTTTTTGTTATCCCGTGAAAACCAAACTCAGTAAAATGGTTCTGTGACCTTGAGCATATGGTCAAGGTCACCCATCTTTAACCTCAACCAAGACCTTAATATTCAAAACTATAAGCATATGTAATATGAAAGCCCTAAGCAAAAACTTTTCCAGTTATCATGTGAAAACCCAATTCACTAAAATAGCTGTCTGACCTTGGGAATTAGGTCAAGGTCACCCATCTTTAAAATCCTCCAACTCCTTATTCAGGACTATAAGCATGTACAATATACAAGCCCTAAGCAAAAAACTTTTTGAGTTATCACGTGAAAATAAATTCACTAAAATGGTTCTGTGACCTTGGGAATTGAATCAAGGTCACCCATCTGCAAACTCGCCCGAGACCTTATTTAGGACCATCAGCATGTACAATATGAAAGCCCTAAGCAAAAAAACTTTTTGAGTTATTGCATGAAAACCATTTTAACTAAAATGGCTCTGTGACCTTGGGGATTTGGTAAAGGTCACCCATCTTCCAACCAGTCCGTAACCTTGTTCAGGAATATAAGTACCAGGTGTAATATGAGAGCCCTCAGTGAAAAACTTTTTGACTTATAGCATAAAAACCAGATTCACTAATCCGTGACCTTATAAATTGGGTCAAGGTCACCCATCTTTAAACTCATTCAAGACCTTATTCAGGACTATAAGCTTGTGAAATATGAAAGCCTTAAAAGAAAAACTTTTTGAGTTATTGCATGAAAACTGTCAGTGTAAAAAAGCAAACAATCACACACGGACAAAGTAATCGCTATATGCCCCCTCATCCTTTTGTGGGATGGGGGGATAATTAGGCACACAAAACAGTACCTATGACATCTGCTACCTATGATCTACCAACTCTATAAATTTCAAAGGGCTAACATGTTTAGTTTAGAAGATATAGCCAGGACAAAATCTGTTTCAGACAAATGGAAGGACAGAGGGAAGGACAGAAGGATGTAGAGGACACACAAAGGGGGGGGGGGGGCAGCTATGGTAATGGGCAGATAACAAGCTGCAAGTCATCCGAAATAAATCGGTAAAAATTCTCTTGAATCTTCATCCCAGAACACCAACAGATTTTGTACACACTTATTCACACGTAATTAAAGTCCACCACATATAGAACTAAAGGGCTGCGTGAACAGCCCATGCTCAGCTGACGTAAGCTTGTCCCACATAATCAAGGCTGAAACTGAGTAGACCTGTGTTGAGCTTTAGCTGACAGAATATGACATTTAGAAGTATTTCTAAGTCGGACGACTGAGCCCCCTAAAAGCTCTGTCTGACTAGCAACTCAGCTGAGCTAAAAATTGCACCTCAAACTGGTGAACAAATTATCAGTTAGGAATCCCGAGGAGTGTTCCTGTGTGATATCTAGCATTGGGTAAGTGGTTTTAGAGAAGATTTCTAAGATTTGTCAAAACAAAAAAGTTCGTAAAAAATCAAAAAATCAATCGAGCATGACCATATGAATACACCTGGTAGAGACCTGCCTAAGGTACATTGCCAAAAGTTTGCAGTCAATCTGGATGACAGTTTTTGGGTAGTAGAAGTCAAGAATGTGAATTAGCATGAGAATGCCCATTCACATACATAGAAATCAATGGGAAAGGTGCATTTACTGATAAGTACACAAATTGAAAAAATTGTTAAAAATCAGTCAAAAAGCTATATCAGTGCCACCTTGTGAACAGCTGGTGAACAACCTTGTTTGACCCTTCCACAAGGAAAATATCCACAGTGTCAACTTAATCTGAGTTAAGGTTCTGGAGAAGAAGCCGAAAATAGTGAAAGCACACAAAAAATCATAAAAAATAGAAAAAAAATTGCAGTGCCACCTGGTGAAAAATTAGAAACTAAGGGTCCATAGGAGTGTTCCTGTCTGATATCTTAGCAATTGGGTGAGTAGTTTTGGAGAAGATATTTTAAGATTTGCAAAAAAAAAAAAAACAAACAAACAAACAAAAAAAAAAACAAAAAAAACAACCAAAAAAAACCCCACCAAAACAATTCATAAAAAATACAAAAATCACTGGAGCAGGGCTATTTGTACAAACTTGGTAGAGACCCACCCAAGGTACATTGCCACCAAGGTTGAAGTGAATCTGGCTGATGGTTTTGGAGAAGTCGAAAAAAGTAATTGTGAACGGACGGATGGACGACGGACTACTCGACCTCCTTAAAGCTCAGCCTGACTAGTCAGTCAGCTGAGGTAAAAATATCACTGTTAACTTTGTGCCCAAGCAAATTCATAGAAACCTTCCTGCAAAATATATATATATATACCAAATAATCAAGTCCATCAGCACTTCACCAAACAACACCCTAATCTAAATCTACCTCATGTTAATAAACAACATGGCCACAATATGTGTAAATTCAGGGGATCTTACCTCTGGAATAGGTATTAAAAGGTTAAGGCAAGAGTTGAAGAAATATTTTATTAGTTCATAATTATGATATCGTAGCTTTGTCAATCTGATCACGCAAATCCAAATAATTGTAAATACTTTACATTCTGCTTCATGGCATCACATAAAGCAATCTCACTTCAGTGTATTTTCAATTTTTGTAATAACTACACATCTATCAATAATTATAGCATATTTATTGTAGCATATTCAATTAACATTTAATGAAAAAACAAATCTTCAAGGGCAACAGAAGCTCATTCAAAGCATTAAAATCCACTTTCACCAATTTTGTACAGCAATATTTTTTTATTATTGTTGTAAGCCAAGAGATGATGGGCCACACAAATGTAAATACACAATGATGAATTTGCATTGTACAGATGTTTAAGTATCTCTGCATGTGTTTATTAATTTAAAAGGATTTGTACAAATTGTAATTTTTGTCTTTCTGCTTGCTTTTCTTTTCTTTGTCTCACATTAGTGAGACCCAGCAGGTTTGAAATGCCTGTAATATGTGCCCAGCTAAATGAGTTTTACTTCTCTAGATCTGGCAGTTGTAATATTAACCTGTATAAACACCATTCATTGTATGTGTATCATAATCAAAATATTCAACTGAATTCAACTGTATTTATCCCAATAAGCAGCCTATTGCTCTAATAAACACCCTCTGCCTTTCTGGCCACAGACCACAGTTACAAATCCTTCTATTTTTTATATTAACATTTTTCAGTCTAAAAAATCAGCATTTTGGTATTTTAAAATTCCCTGAACGGCATTTAACAGATAAAAATGTCAGAAATACATGGATGGATTTTTGTCATATAATTTGTGATAATTGAAATACGAAACAACACCTGGATATCAGCTTTATACAGGTGTATGAACTGTGCTCTTGCCAGGGTCACATCATTGTCCTTCCCCACCATAAAGTTCCCACCTGGCCTACAAGACATTGCACCTATATGACCACCAATGAAGCAACTCTGTGATGCAGCAAACCTGACTTAGCTAACTTTATTTAAACAAAAGCTACAGCATGCAGAAAACACAGTATTCTCCATTGGGATATGTGCTACCAGCCAATCACAACTGTGGTCTGTAACCTTCTGGGACCAGAGAGAATGAAAACAAAGACAGAATGGTCTGCATACATGTACAGTAAAACCTGTCACTACCGAACACTTTGGGGACCCAGCAAAAGTGTTCGGTAGTCAGAGGTGTTCGGTAGTCGGAGGGTTGGTAATTAGGGTAGGGAATATGACTACATACATGTACCCGGAATGTCTTTCAGGTCTAGTTGTTAACAGTCAAGGGTCTTGCACACACAACTCTTCCTTTTAATACATTTGCTTTCATACAGTTTCATTCATACCGCCAAGCATTCAAATAATTTAACATCAGGATAAAGTTAAAATAATTGCTTTATTCTACATTTTTTCCTTCCCTTTTTGCCAAATACATGTACGTGTAATTCAAACTTTGTACAATGACAATTTAAACAAACAAACAAACAAACAAAAAGAGCACACAAATTAAATAGATTTACAGATTTATGTTCAAAACTACTAAATTTTTGTGTATGAAAGACTTCCTGATGTTACTTAACTGCTGGTATTACAAAATATCATGAGAGTGTTCGGTAGTGACAGGTTCATTTTGGGGTTTGGGACCCAAATCAGGTGTTCGGTGTTCATAAGTGAGAGGTGTTCGGTAGTGGCAGGTTTGAACACCCAGGTCTCCTATTAAATAACATGTAAATCATTTGGGACCGAAAAAAAGTGTTCGGAAGTGAGAGGTGTTCGGTAGTCGGAGGTGTTCGGTTTTACAGGTTTTACTGTATATCAAAGGATCTCTTGATAGTATATACATGTTAAAAGTAAATGTATAGTTATGAATAGGAAAATCATTTCACTTTTATAAGCATACAGGGTGCTTTATGAGAGGACTAGGATACAATGTACATGTAGCTGTCTTAAGGAACTGAAACAAATCACCTCCAACAAGTTCAGCTGCCCACTGCACATTGAGCAACTGAGTGGAGTACATGTACTTCTGAGTGGAGTGCATGTACTTCTGAGTGGTGTACATGTATTTCTGAGTGGAGTGCATGTACTTCTGAGTGGAGTTCATGTATTTCTGAGTGGAGTACATGTATTTCTGAGTGGAGTACATGTATTTCTGAGTCGAGTACATGTACTTCTGAGTCGAGTACATGTACTTCTGAGTGAAATACATGTATTTTTGAGTAGAGTACATGTATTTCTGAGTGGAGTACATGTATTTTTGATTGGAGTACATGTACTTCTGAGTGGAGCACATGTACTTCCGAGTGGAGCACATGTAATTCTGAGTGGGGTGGCCACCAAATTCAGTCTTTGTCACCGCCAGGGCGGCAGTGCCGCATACAGTTGCGAGCAGCGCCTCTTGCGTCAAAAAACATCGTTTGCGGGGATACACTTGAGATGCGCATTCAATAGCCTATGTCCACAATGGGTGACACGAAGTTTTCAGAGAGTGATTTATCTAGTATGACCGTGGTGCAACTGAAGGAAATTTTGCAAAATTTGGGAAGAAAAAAAAATGGAAATAAGGCCAGTCTGATTCAGAGGATTTTGTGCGCTACGGACAACAAAACTCGTTCAGAAGTTAGTGAAGATGTTGATCATGTGTGCATTGACTTTAAAGAGGTTTGGAGTGGGTGTGGCGATTCGTGGACAGATCGTCTGACGGTAGTGCCCAAATTAACTTTAGGGTACATTACATCCTACCTTACCAGTGGAGAAATAAATGCGACCAAGGAAAATTTGCCAACAAGGAGAGTCCTAGACAGAGCGGATGCATTGTTTAGGGCTGGGAAAATCAAGAAAGTTCTGTGTTTACAGGTCAGTTGCACTTTGCCGCTTTTTGTTTTTTTTGTTTTTGTTACTTTGTAACACGTTGTTACTATGTATCAAATTTGTTACGGTGATTTTCCGATGGATACGAAGTAGTTTACTTGGTAGAAGCTAGATTGTCTATAAAATGCCGTGTCAAGAATGCCACGCGTCGTACAGGTTGTGTGTATTACGCTCCCCTCTGGGGACCCAGTGGGCGGTAGCAATGATTATGTGTTAACGGGTTTATCACACCATGAGGTCGATCGACTACCGCAGCCGGGCTACTGTAATGCTAGCAATACACAGGCTTGGGGTGTACTGACTGTACTCGGCCTGGGCTTTGTCAGGGTGTCACTGATTTCCTGCTTACCTGTAATCCTACCATTGTAAAGCTATCGCCTACAGAATAACTTCAGGGATAGTCAATGCCTGGGCACGGGCATCGACAATGTAATACATCTTTGAAGTGAACAGATACAAGTTCCGACTTGAAATAAGTTGAGAGCGTGTCACTTTTACAAGCAAAGGTACCGCAATGTTAAGGGCTTGGGTTTAATAACGGGAGAACAAAAGCTTAAATGGGTGATCAGATAATCATTAGGAAGCTTTTCATCCCCGCCCATGTCTCAGCCGCTGTCAATTTTCTGCCTTGCATTATCGATATTTGGTTTAAACATATTTATTCAAGAACATTTCCGAGTACATGATTTATTGATATTGAAATAGGCTTATGTTTCTGGAAAGAGACTGGTTTTGGTAGGCCTATCAAATCGTCTTGTAGTCTGTAGTCAATCGAAAAAATGCTTTGTTTCTTTTCTCTGTTAACAGTGGCCCAATAATGGTAATGCAACATACTTTGACATGGAATTTTTTGGTTTTAATACTTACATTGTGAATGTATAGTTTAGTGGATAATGAAGGAGGATAGGACAAGACAGGGCAGAACAGTCAAAACGAGACTATAAACAATGTAAGCAACATCTGCACATGCAAATCACTTTGTCACACACACACACACACACACACACAGAAATAAATAAATCAGTATCAACATATTTATTTATTACACTCTTTTCTCTCAGTCTCACAAATCCAACAACTCTGGTATTTAATTTAACAAGGATTTATTCTATGTTACAGCACAAAATGATCAAAAAGTAAAATAAACTCATAATCAGTCCACTTGGGTTTTTCACCTCAGGTTTACCCAGTATACATGGTATATGTATTTGAAATTGACCTGTATGTAGATTTTCTTTTGTAATATCACATTTGATATTTTCCTCACTTATTAAAACTTTGCCTTGTTTTTCTTACAGAAAGATGACATTGTTCATGTCCGTGCTTGCTGTGGAGCTTCAATGAAAAGTTCATCATACCATGTATTTCTGTGTTTCAAGCCTGCTAGCCCCAAATGCCTGATTACTTGTGCTAACTGTTCATGCCCTGCTGGGTAGGTTGTTTGGATAAATTTTTTGATTAATATTTGACATACATGTCAATCCTGGATATACATACAATGTAAGCAACATCTGCAGATGCAAATCACTTTGTCACACACACACAGAAATAAATAAATAAATCAGTGTCAATATATTTATTTATTACACTCTTTTCTCTCAGTCTCACAAATCCAACAACTCTGGTATTTAATTTAGCAAGGATTTATTCTCTGTTACAGCACAAAATGATCAAAAAGTAAAATAAACTAGTAAACAGCTAGTAAATATATAAATAAAATTCATAGCCCCTTTTACATGGCAGAAACATACGAAAACTACAGAACTAAATCATACAGCTAATATAATAACACTTATTCCCAATCTGGTCACCCTACACATATTGTAAGTAAAACTTGCACAAAGTTTTGGCCTTTTTTTTCTTGCTTTTCATTTACATTTTGTTTTTCCCTTGCAGTTTATCAGAGAAATGCAGTCACATAGGGGCTTTCCTGGTGGCTTTATTAGAAGCTCAGAAGAAGGGGTACCACACAATGGCATGTACTAGCAGGGATGCTTCATGGCCAGCACCAGCACCAAGTAAAACTACACCATGTAGATCTATAGATCTCAATATCCAACATACCAAGTATGGTAAGGTTCCCAGCTTGAAGACACCCTACCGGACTGCATTCAAGAATTTCAAACCCAGTCAAAACCATGCTGACAAAGAAACTGTTTATGAATTTGCAAGTAAATACAAGTCACTGGTGCCTACTTGCCCTTTCGCAAGATACCTAGTTGTACCTGATATATGCACTCATGATAATAATAATGATCAACAGTCACATGATGAAGCCGATGTACGGGATGTAAATGTGTCCATTGAAGAGGTTGTAGAAACCTCTCAAGTACTGGAAATCAATGTGTCCACTGAAGAGGTTGGAGAAACCTCTGAAGTTGTAGAAGATGGTACAACAGTGCACCCACAGATATTGTTGTGCAAAAATCACAGTGACAGTGAGTGCTCTTGTAGTGTAGCATCATCGGAGATACCTGATCATCTGAAAGTCACATACACACAGTCATATAACATCCAGCAAAAGACTACAGAACAGGCTTCCACTTCAGCTTGGTATGAAGCGCGGAAGTACCGTCTCACTGCCTCCCGGTTTGGTTCTGTTTGCACACGAAAGGCTCCTGTAAATGACAAATACATAGAATCTTTCATAAACCCACCAGACTTGAGTCACCTAGAGGCTATACAACATGGTAAGGCTATGGAGGATACTGCTGCTGAAGTGTTTATGAATGAACTAGAACATGCAGGGATAGATGCAAAGTTGTATCCCAGTGGCATTGTGATAAATCCTATGTTTCCACACCTTGCTGCATCACCGGATGGACTTGTCTACATTGAAGGCGAAGGTTTTGGTGTGATAGAGATCAAGTGTCCACTTGTATGTGAACAGAGAGGTATGTCACCTCAGGACATGGTTAAATGTGAAGAATATATTAACTTTTGCTTAAAATCTGATGACAATGGAGATATCAAACTTAAAAGAAATCACAGCTACTACTTTCAAATCATGGGACAGCTTGGTGTCACTGAACTGAAATATGGTTATTTTGTGGTGTTCAGCACATATGGAATACACATAGAAAAAATCCATTATGATGATAAAGTGTGGATGGATATGTATTCCAAACTTGATCAATTTTATGCTGAACATTTGAAGCCACACTGGTAAATACATGGTGTAGGTCACATACATGTACTTTGTAAATACATGAAATATCTCCTTGACTTGAATCAAACATTTCAAAGTACGCAAGTTTGAATATCAAGAATCCTATTAACCGTTTTCATGATTGACTTTATATACATGTACATCAATAAGACTTGTAAAATATTCTGTATGAGAACAGAGAAGCATGTCACCTCAGGACTGTGAAGGTTATTTTAACTTTTGCTAAAATACCCCACAAACATAACCCCAAGTACACTTACTTTACTTGTCCACTTTGACAACTGGTGTTTGCAGGTTGACCAGTAGGCAACAGGTTGTGAATATATGGTCAGCCAGAGGTTGTAGGGAGAGTGGTATATGGCCATCCATCAGTCTAAATGTCTTGATTCTTCCTATTATGCGTTCCACATGAACACGTACTGCTGCTATCCGCTGGCTGTCGCTCACCTCTCGCTTTGAAAACTGGCGTCCCTGACTTGGCTTGAATGCTGGCAGATTCAGGGTAACACCCTTTGGAAGGATCTCTTCGATCTCAAAACCTTTGTCAGCCATAATATTGGCCTTGGGGTTGAGAAGTTCCAGTAATCCAGATTTTTTTGTGATTTCTAAATCACTGACTGAACCAGACCATAGATCACTGACAAAACTCACATAGCCATCCAGGGTCACCCCAACAAGAGCTTTCAGGGTATTGCAGTGTTTGTAGCTCGACCATGTCTGTCGCTGTGCAATAAGGGCGGAGGGTTTCTGGAAGTAAATTTCTGTGCAGTCGATTACAATCCTAGTGTTGGGAAAATCATTGAAGGTGTCTGGAATGTTGCTGAACACAGTTTGTTGAGGAGGGAAGGGCATCATGTTTCGCAGTTCGCCAGCCAAAAATGGAAGCCATGTGTTGAAAATTCTGGAGAAATGGCCCTCACTTATGTTCATTCTCACTGCAATGTCAATAACAAGTAGACCTAGTCTCAGTCTTACTAGTACTGCTAACAGTTCATCAAATAATGACAACTTTCTCCTATTGAGCCCAGCCAGGTTGCGGAAGTCAGGTTGTTGCTGTTCTTTTGTGTGATTGCCCCTCCATCTTGTCATCTCCATAGCCCTTGGTTCAACATAGCGGTAGAATGCATCTAAGGCAGAGAAGGTTGGGAAGCCTGTATAGAACCGGACCAACTGGTCGTCATCCTTGATTCGCTCGATGTTCAGTTGGACCTTGTTGAGCTGCTGCTCAAGACTTGTTATGTTTCTTTGCAATCTTTGTACCTTTGCTTCGTACATTTTCAACTTCTCCACCAAATCTTCTGTAGATGGGATAGGTTCTGTATTTGTATGCAAGTAGTCATGATCCACACCTGCAAAATGTGAATATTATATAAATATATGGGAATATATATTGTGTGTACAATATCACATACCTTGTAATGATATGGTTTGTTTTCACTGCAGGGACACAATGTGAATGTTATATAAGTAAATGGAAATATATTGTGTGCACAATATTACATACCTTGTAATGATCCACTGCAGAGACACAGTGTACTTGTAAATAAAAAATAAAATGTCATATTATATTTCTTTTATGTTGTTTGAATGCTTACCTGTCATGTTTATCTTTGCAGGGAGACTTGATGGACCAACTTGTATTCCAATTTCTTTAGTTTCTGTAAAAGATGTGACAAATAATAAAAATGGTGATCTGCATGCAAAGTAACATTTTAGAATACCAGTTTATTCATTATAACAGTCTGCTTAAGTTTTAAAGTAGAAGGGAAAATTTACAAATTAAAAGGATGCTGCATTTTGAATTTTGCATACATTTTTTTTATTATGAACCAAAAGTGGCAGAGCATTTTGTCCTGCATCAATCTTGTTTTATAATACAGTCTACTATGTGTACCTCTCAAGCAGGACTTGTACTTGTTAACACCCCCCCCCCCCCCCCCACAGTGTATTTTGGAAAAAAAAATCTTCCAGAAAATCTGAGTGAACTTAAGTAAACACAAACATCATTATCTCAACACAGCCTTCCATAAATTTTGCATTTATAATATATAACAATATGAATGACACGCTTGATAAGATTTTTCTCTTTCATGTTTATACCTATTAAATAATCCATTGAAATATTACAACATATTGATAATGAACACAATAAGCAGACAGTTATCATTCAGACCTTTCTTTGATTCCGTGCTCGGTTGAGTCCGAGTTTCTCCAGGCCTGTTACTGGCAGTATCTTCAGGGCTGGTCTGAGTCTCTACATGCACCACTGAAAATACATAGGATTTTCATGCTTTCGTTTATAATCAGAGAAGGTTTAAGTACATTCTAATTCAAAAATTAAAAAACAAAACAAACCCCCCCCCCCCACACACACACCTAAATTTTGACAAAAATTGAAAACTAGCATCCCATACATGTACCAGATAATGCCTGCTTGTACAAAGACCATACAAAATCTTGATGGGTAGGGGTACTTTATATGTGTACAACACACACATTAGAGCCAAGAACCTGGTACATCATGGCTTAAAAGTTGTACATGCATGTACTGTTCTACTGTATTCCATCTCTAACTGGTATTTTGCTTGTTCAATATACCCATACACCTAAATAAATAAATACATAAAAAGCCTCAGAAACTTCTATTTAAATACCGGAACCACATACATGTATATGAATGTTTTATATCTGTCTGCCTTTTTTTTTTTTTTTGATGGGTAAGCTCTTATATGAAAACTTGAACTATTTGCTACTTTTGTACTCTATACATGGTATTTACCTTGCCCAAAGTTGCAGGGAGATTCAACCCCAAGTTCCTGGTCGGAGTACTCAACTGCTGTTACAGAACTCCCTGTAAGAGATCAAAATATTATGCATTACATTGTAATACTATTCATGCATCATTCAGCAGTTAAATGTGTGAAAAAAATATTATAATACAACAAAATGGAATAAACAACCTCCTTGCTCATTCTTTGGTTGGGGGGGGGGGCAAGGTTTTACTTGTATAACTTGTTGAAACAAATATGTAAATCTGGGGGAGGGATGTAGGAACCTGCTAATCCTACTAAGTAAGGGTAGTGTGATTTAAATTTATTAGATTTGTATATTTAATTTTTTTTTAACCAGAAACAGTACACATGTGAATATTTATATAATGCAGTATAGATTCACTGAAAACTTACCATCTCCCCCTTCCATGACACTTGATCTCTCCAGGATTACACCATCTTCTATCTCATCTGTGCTGTTGGCTGTATGATCTGAAATTCCAAAAATTTACTGTCAAAAATGTTCAAAATGTTCAAAATGTTGAGTTTATTCATAAGGGGAATGCTACAATATTTAAAATGCCATCATCAACACAAGTATTTTCGTTTCTTTAAACTAATCAGTGATTTGAATGAAAAAAATAATGATAAAATTATGTCCCTCATAAGCAAAGAAACAAAACATGACATAAAAAACTCAAATACATAGGCCCCTAACTTTTTAGTGTCTGTATATCGCCGTTATCGGCCTAGTTAAATAAAAAAAAACACCAAAAAAACTGTTATTTCATCCGCGGACATATAAATTTCTTGTGCCCCATAAAAAAAACCTAAGTCGTACACGCGTTCACCCCACATCCCCACTGTCTCCCAGTCAGTATTAGGCACTTGCAAGTCCTGGGACTGCATTGAATACACAAAGCAGTTGATCAACCACAAAGCGGTAAACGCACAGTCAATGGGCAGCCTATGCGGTAAACGGATTAACGCTTGCAGGTGTTGTTTCAGCGATAAGCGACACGGTGGCCGACCTGCTACTGTGGCATGCCAATACACAAAGTGTGCTCCAGACCCGGGTGAATGAACCTGGGTCCTGGGAACTGTCGCTTAGATTTTGTAACTTCATATTAACCGGTTATGCCAGTATGATACCTGTACTTGTCGATTTATGTCCGGTGAAACCATGGTTATATTTACTGTTAACGTCCCATGGTTCGTATTAAAATCATCGGTCTTATGGTAAATGAAACCGACACACTACAGTCACACTCGCTAGGCCTAACTGTTAGAATAGTGAGGCTCACTTTCTCTTTACCAGTTTGAAAGCTAGCTTTTGGTTTACGTGATCTTTTGGTATTATGGAACATTTGGGGGCTAATGAATCTCAAGAAGTAGATGAACAGAAACTGGGTTACACTGACCTTGTTTACATCGGGCAGCCTCCCGTAGCCGCAAAGCCATGCGGTCTGCTAGCCGAAGAGTACTACCAACAGACTCGGGTTTAGCTGGTTTTCCCATGTTTATGCTGGGCACATAGTCAACATTTCCCTGCTCCTTCGAAGGTCTGTTTTGCACAAAATGTGCAGAGCACACTACCCAATTGTTTGTTGCTGGCTCCTTTCTGTTGATGGCACGAATCCATGCCGCACGTTGGGCCTTGGGACCTTTTGGTATCCTATGAAAGCTTAAATGTTCACAACCAGCTTTTCCTCTTGTATTGTTACATCCAAACACGGCACAGTGATCATGCCCACCCATCGTACTAATACTACTATGATCTACATTGAAACAAACACTGACAATAACTAAATAAGGCTACAAATTAACTTTCTTCCGCGGCTTTCTTCCTTGTTAACTCTGTGGCGTTTGATGTGCTATTCCACGCTATCCCCGCAGAGCTATTTTTGACGCAAGTGCGCATGCTCAACAGTCGGAGCACTGTAACGCCCTCTGGGACGGCAAGTACTGAATTATCCAGCGTGTTGATCTCCATAGTTTTGACAACAGTTTGCTGACTTTGTTCCTGATATTGAGGCAGGGAAATCTCCTTTGCAGAGTATTGAAAGATATTGTCTTAATTTATAGTATACATTTATATCACACTACTATAACATTTCCAGAGACTTGCACACCAAGGGTCCAGTCAACACACTTGTCTGAAGTGATCACTGCCTAGACTTGCACAAGTCCCTGGTGCATGTCCCTATTTTCCCATCCCGCGGTCCCACCCAGAAGTGCGATACATTTTCCCCTCCACAAAGTTAACTGAATAATATTATGCCAACTACACGGTGTTATTAAGTAGGTCCTACTATTATTTTTTTTTTAACTGGTCGACACTGCCGCCGTGTCGGTTTCAACAGAAGCAGCTATTGAGTCCTGGTCAGTTCTAATCCCATCATCATTGCGAGTGGAAAGTGGCCTTCGATGAATGCATGGCTAGTCACTGGCCACTCAAGCGAGACAAAGCGGACCGTCTCCCTCCGGCTGCCGACACCAGGGACTTGTCAAACTTGCACAAGCCCACTCTGGACTACCATCAATTCGGTGGGAGTGACGTCACAACATCCGGGGTTTCGCGGGATCTTGGAAGTCAAATCAGTGCCACAACTTTTTTATTTTTGCATTAATGCAAAATGATCCACGTCATGATTTAAGTTTTGTTGAGTAAGACCTCTACATTTCTATGTGGTTCTTTTGTCAATTTTAACAAAAACTCTTGCCCTACACCCTAACAAAGGAAATATATCGATCTCAATCATGATTTGATCAAAGCGGTCAAACCTGTGTGAATACTATTGCATGGGTACCGGTCCGCGCATTTTTCTGGGTTAGCGTCACGAACGATTGTTCCTCTGTTATTTTTTTCTAAAGACTGGTTGCGTGTTATATTCAATTATAATGGTAGAGCTTGTTGCTGCAGTAAATAGTCCATAAACACACTTTATAGCAGTTACTGACAAACTGTCAGCATGATAAACACGCGGCAGCGGTAATTTCACCCAAGCCATGTTTCCCTTCGGCTAGCGTATTTTACTCTCTTTCCGTGAAAAAATTGGACCCTCTGCTCTATTGTACGCAAGGACTGGTACAGTGGTAGTATATGTTAACATTCCGACCAATTTACAGCGTTAAATTTTGTTTCTTGCTTTAATAAATTGTTTGAAATAGAAGCAGTTTTGAAGGGGTTCCCGCTAAAATACTTTTGTTTCAGATAATGGGAGAGCTTGTCGTTAAAATAGACAAGGTTCTAAGCATTCTAACGATATAAACAACATGGCGCGGAGACAAAAAAAAATCGACATTGAGACGATGAAATCACCCTATTTTTGCGCAGTTTTGCAAACTTACATCATTCAAATTGTCACAAGCAACGACCCGGTCATTGATTTAAATCATCGTAGAAGGAAAATATTCATTTTAACGCCGCTCGAAATAGCCATCGGCAAGAACTGACGTTTCTCTACAATAGAATGTGCATGCTTGCATGTAAATAAACAACAGTCAACACAAGGAATTTGAGACGGCCTTGAATCTGTCACGTGCTTGACTGCTCATGAATAATTCATAGCAGCGACAAGCCGGCAAGTTTGACAAGTCTCACTGGACGCCCTCTGCCTGACGCAGTGCACTGCAATTAGACAATCCTTAATCCTTCATTACACAGTAGCTCAATTAACAGCTTCTGAAGAGGAGTGCGTTATGACCGCTCGCTTGTCTGTGTGATAAGAAACACAGTGCAGACCGCCCGGCACTAATCATCTGGAGTCAATGTTATCTGGTTATATACACGTTCCACGCCAATCAGCTAGGTAAAGCTACGACGTGTGTTTACTTAAAATTTAATTTGGCAATGAATTTGATTTTAAATAGAATACGGAGGACAGTCCAGTGAGACTCGAGCAAGTCTAATCACTGCCTCAATGTTTATTATGTCTCCCCGTGCAACGGGGGACATATTGTTTCTCCTCCTCCTCCTCCTTCATCTTCTTCTTCTTCAAGGGTCCAGTCAACCCACTTGTCTGAAGTGATCACTGCCTCAATGTTTATTATGTCTCGCCATGCAACGGGGGACATATTGTTTCTTCTCCTCCTCCTCCTACTCCTCCTCCTCCTCCTCCTTCTTCAACACATTGTTGTGTGCGTTGCGGATGCAATAACCCAAGAAAGATTTGACTTGGGATGTTGAAATTTTATGTGAAGATGTTCCTATATATGATCTTGCTTGGGATTGCAGATAGGTGACCTTGACATATTTTTTCAAGGTCACATGAGCATATCATCTAAAATTGACACGGATGCAATAACTCTACAAGGATTTGACTTTGAAGGTTGAAATTTTGCATGTTTATGTACCATTATACCAACTAGGTTGGGATTGTAGATGGGTGACCTTGACCTATTTTCAAGGTCACATGGCCACTTTTTAAAAATCATTGCAGATGCACTTGAGAAAGATTTGTCTTAAAGAGGTTGACATTTTGTGTGATTATGTTTCTATGTAAGACTTTTGTAACATCTTGCTTATAACTGCAAATGTATGAGCTTGACCTATTTTTCAAGGTCACGTGGGCATTTCATCAAAAATCAACGTTTTGAAATGTCAATAAAGAGTGTACCTTCACCATATCTGTAGATCATTGGAATCAGTATACCTATTTATAAAAATAAGGGTGTCAATAGCAAGGACACCCAGGGAGACATTTGATTTTCTGTCGGAAAATCAGCCTGTTCTAGTTATATTTAGTCCTCAGCCGGATCAGCCACCCTCTGTCTCTCTCTGCACATCTCTGATATTTGCAATTTATTTAACTCAAACTCAAGGCATATATAAACAAGTATGTTTTGTGCTCCAAGCAAATGATTTCAGTTTAAAGTGTTTGACAATTCAATTCATATAAGAGAACAAGATCAAGTAATGCACATGCAGCAATAACAGTCCCCCACCAGACAACAGATAGCAAGGTTGACTGCACTGGCATCAAATTACTTTATATGCAATAACTATTGAAAAAAATTAGGAAAACTAAGTGAAACATGATAGGATAAAGTATCTGGATGAGGCCCAGGTGATGTCTGTAAATGTGTATGATTTACCAATATGTCCAAATGATTTAGCGGTGTTGCTAAATGATTGAGTGATATCTGCAAAAAGGACTAAAAGTCAAAATGGCTTGCCATACTGTCATATTTCTTTGCCATACTGTCATATTCCTTTGCCGTACTGTCGTATATCTTTGCCGTACAGTCATATGTCTTTGCTGGTAGTTGCTGTTGGGGCCAAAACAGTCCTACCGTTCAGTAGTAGTGACCATAGCTCGAACAATCTGCCACAAGCTTGGCAAAAAAAAAAAACCCCCAAAACACACCCTACTGATGTTGGTTTATATGCAATTACTATTGAAAAAAAATTAAGAAAACTTAATGAAACGTGCTAGGATAAAGTATCTGGATGAGGCCTCGCAGAAGGCACAAACCATGGACTTGTGGTGAGTGCCTTCTCCGGGCAAGAAGCATTATTGTCAGTTCAGAAAGTAAACACACAGCAGTTGTTTGTATTTTTTCCCATAATGATACAGGGATAAATGCACAAATTCAACAATTTTAACACTGAAAAACAACTTTAATTGCAATGCTTTGCCATCTACATTATCGCACATGAGTATAAAATGTATACAAAGAAATATTATCTGTCACAACTTCCAGCAAGAACATGTTCATTCAGTTGTATTTCCACAATCAGCGGGAAGTCCCAGCATGTTGAAGTGCACAGCCATGCTGGCATTGTCTTCAAAAATGGAACTGGCAAACATACCATCAAATAAATTTGACAAGCTGGATCCATCTGTTCTGAGTGTAAGATGCAGCAAGATGTCAAGGTCACACTGACCAAATTTTGGGGTGTGACGTTCCCATTCGAAGTTCTAAGTGTTCATACACCAAATTCGTACATGTCACTGAATCAACTCTGGTACATCACATGGCCTTATTGAGCTTTAGGGGACCCGAGCCTCTATAGGTAAAATCCCCTAACCATGTCCATGTTCCTACCTAAAGCGAAGATTATTGTGCCGCAGGCATTATGGTAACGTTCCTATATGTTTTTCTAGTAGAATAGATGTTTGCGCCGCTGGCATAATGTCATTAAACTATAAAAAAAACTCGAATTTATTCCGTGAAATCATCGATGGAATCGATTTTCATGCCGCCATTTGCGTATATGCATCGAACGACTTTTGACGACGATATTACCCATAATGCAACACCGCAACTCGATTTTAACCAATCGCGTTACACGTACTAAATGAGCTATGGGTGTGTGTTTACATTCGTGTGCCAGGTGCACGTGATGCCCTGGGATATTCCCGGGGATGTTCTCAGCGTTCATTCTTCCTTGTAAAATTTTTCTTCTAAATATTTAAGCAATAATTTTATTGTTTATGATCACATTTAAAATTATATGATACGGTCCCCAATAGCACTTGCGGCATCCATCTTGGACCATCGGCAGAAACGCTGATGCTTTAATTTACATGTTAGGATCGGTCGGAAGTCATCTCAGATAAGTGATTCGTGTTGCTAATGATTATTTAAAACACTTCCTGAACTTTCTTGAACTTTGAACCATTATTAGTCTTATAGAGGCTTGGGTCCCCTAAAGTTCAATAAGGCCCATCACATACCCTTACATTGTATGAGGTGTCCACACACCAAAGTTGGGAGGTGTACATGCAGGTTATGGTACAAGAAATATATGGCCCAGACAATCTTTGGCAGGACAGAGGAACAAGAGGCAAACCTAGAGTCCTAAGTCAGGAACTAATGTTTAGTAAAATGGACTGAGGATAATGACAACAGCACCATTATCCAGTGACAGAACAGATAATCATGAGAATTATTAGATAACTAGAAGCCAGTTTTTGTGTGAGAAACATATGCATCCCCCGATCAGGCACCTCTCACTGGAGGCCACCCCTCTCAAAGGTCCACCATTCTTCTGCGGAAAGTTTGACATTGACCTTGACCTCAAGGTTACCTCTTCGCAAATTTGAGGGGAGTCTCACGTGGGTAAATGACAAAGTTGGATAGACTTCAATCACACCCATTTGAAGACGTGGCAGGGAAAACAATTTTATTTTGCAAGGCATTGTGACCTTGACCTATGACCTGAAGGTCATCACAATCATATGAAAAAAAAACAAAACAACGTAAAGTCTATGGAATATCTTTACCAAAAGTTTCAAGTGAATCTGGCTTACGGTTTTGAAGTCAAAATGTGAACTACCATTGCAGACCCCATTTACTTGCATGGTAATCAATAGAAATGCAAAAATTTGAAAAAAAAACAAAAACAAAAAACAAGTGCACAGTGATCCAAAGGATCTATGTCCCCCGCCAAAATATACAGAAGAAAGCTATACAATGTACACAGCATGTCTGGATGCACAAAAATTGATATGTTCTTGGGCCCTGTGACCTTAAAAATAGGTCAAGGTCAAGCCATGGTGCACATGCTCTTGGTATGATGCATCTCTGGTACAAATTTCATAATTCTATCTCTAAGGGTTCTAGAGATATGTTGCCAGACACATGAAAATGGATATGTTCTTGGGCCCTGTGTTCAAAGTAAAAACCAATACACAGCACACATGCGCGTGGTATGATGCATCTCTGGTATAAATTTCATGATTCTATCTCTTAGGGTTCTGGAGATACGCTGCCGGCCTGCCAGTGGACAGACGTCTCCTTTGAAACTTAAAAGCTTCATACACTATTTCACCATACCGACACTGGTATATATACAGGTAAACAGTAATATAATTTTTAGCACCATAAAGTTGACTACAAGTGGGATGAGGTAAAGTGTACTAAGGTATTAGCTGGAAGCCACCTCTTCCACTGTACTGGATGATTGTTGAAATGAAAGAAATCCTGGAAAAAGTGAATATGATCATGGTTTTCCAACTTAAGACGGACCAGAGAGAATTCTCTAGCTGTGTTAAGTATACATGTACTTTACCCCGGGTACTTTCCCTCTTATCACTCTAAACACTTTGAGGACTACTTTGTCATTTCAAGCTCCATCTTGACATAGTTTGACTGATGTTCTTGAGTTAGTGTTGTATTTTTTAGGTATTTGGTCATACAATTATGCCCGGCTAAAAGTTAACAGCCAAACACTTTTATCGCGTTTTGCTGGTGTTTGGCTTGTGTTTGGAAACGTTTGAAAACGTTTGGAATGTGTTTGGAATGTGTTTGGAAAGCGTTTGGGAAAAATCTCAAACACTTTTACAAAACATTCGAACATTTTCACAAAGCTACCAAACACTTCTTCAGACGGATTCAAACACTTTCCAAATGCGTTGAACAATTACCCGAACGCATTCAAACACTTTCACAAACGCATTCAAACACTATACATTTCAAACACTTCCACTTAAATGATGAAGCATCTCCAAACATATTTTCAACAGGTCCAGAAATACATGATGTACCTACATGTAAATGTGCACTTATCCAGCATTATAGGTTGTATATATTTATATAAAACACGATCCAAATACGTTTACCCAAGTGTCTAATTCAACTAAAATTAACTAAAGACTTAATTCTTCATTTAAGATGTCATGAATACTTCATCTTTCAAAAACTGTTTCGGAGTAAATCCATAGGCAATATCATGATCAGATCATGATTCATGATCTGATCATGATATTGCCAATAAATTTACTCCGAAATAGTTCCTAATTTTCTATTAAAATATATATAATTACTCCAAGGACCAATGGAGTATCGCCTGGCTTACTCCACTGGAGCTAATACTATTGCTTGGCTTATTAAGCCAAACAATACTTAAATTGAGCTGCTTCTGTATTTCCATTTGAAATTTTAAAAGTTAGCCTTTTTTCCAGAACTTCACTTTCAGAAAAAGTATGATAGCAACTGAGTATACTTGCTGCTGAAAGATCTGTAACTTTATAATAAATGAAGTGTTAAACCTGTTAATGTAGGCACATTATTTGTTTTCTTCTACCTATACTTATTTTCTTCCTTAATTAGGTATGACCATGTCATAATATTGTTGATTACATTTGGCGCAAAGTGTAAAGTGTTTGAAAGCGTTTGGAAAAGTGTTTGAAAACGTTCGGCTTTCACCAAACGCGTTCGGCAAAGTGTTTGAAAGTGTTTGGAAAAGTGTTTGAAAGTGTTTGGCAAAGTGTTTGTAAAGGGTTTGGAGAGTGTTTGTAAAGGGTTTGGAGAGTGTTTGCAAAGTGTTTGCTACGCGTTTGCAAAACGTTTGACTTAAACTGAAAGTGTTTGGGAAATGTTGATGCGTTTGGCCTTTAACTTGAATGCGAGCGTAACTGTATCTCTGGAAATATTTCAACAGAGTTTTGTGTAGTTGTTTTTTATAACCTTTGCACTGTAGTTTTTGCAACAAAGTTCTGACTCTATTGACAAAATCGCTAAAAAGTGTGGTGTTTCTAGCAATACTTATCACTTGTCCCATACAAACTCCATAAGCTTATTTCTCTGGAATGTTTCCTGTCAGATCAGGGTAGGAGATAATATCAAATTTGAACTGGTCTGTCTTGTCAAATATTTTTGTTACATACTGGTTGTTCTTTATTTCTGTACCCAGAGCAACGAAATTTCTCAGCTTTTGTATCACTTTCTTTTTCCAGATTTAATATTAGTTCTTTTGGATATGCAGACGGATGGACAGATGGACGGAAACAGCCCCTATGCCTACTAAATCTATGTCCCCCTATGCCACCTGTGGTGGCAGGGGACAAAAAAAATAATAAATAAAAATGCAAAAATCATTGGAGCATGACCACTTAAACACAGCTGGTGAATACTACTTGACAGACATCCCCAGCAAGTTTGAAGTGAATCAAGACAATTGTTATGAAGAAGAATTAGAAAATGTGAATTAGCATTGCAATCCCCATTGATTTGCATAGTAATCAACAGGAATGTATGCAGTTTGACGTTTCAAGGTCACTCAGGTTAAAGATAAACCATGCATACAAACTGACAGCCCATACGTGCTTTCCTATTAACATTTAACAGTAACCTTGGGCTAGGATGCACCAATTAAGCCAGTGTGTGAAAATTGCTGAGTCGGCATAAAAAATTCAACAAGAATTTGACCTTGACCTTTGATCTAAATTTTATATACTAGTCATCATATGGGGAAAATTTCATAGATTTTCTATACTAAATTAGGAGGCAATAGGGCAATTGTTTTGGAGAAGAAATTGAAAATGTGAATTAGCATTACACTCTCCATTGACTCGCATACATGTAGTAATCAACAGGAATATATGCAGTTTGACCTTTCATGGTCTCTCAGGTTTAAAATAAACCATACAAATCGAAAGGCCATAGGGGTACTTTCCAATTAATAATCCTTAACAGTAACCTTGAGAGGGTATAAGCCAATATGTGAAAATTGCTGAGTCAGCAGAAAATGCAACAAGGATTTGACCTTGGCCTTCAACCTCAAGGTTATATATTGTTATATGGGAAAAATTTCCCAGACCCATAGATTATCTGTACCAAATTAGGAGGCAACAGGTCAAGAGGGGACAGGAAAATAAGATATACTGTGGCAGAGACATGGACAATGGGACTGAGCACTGTATGCATACCCTGCTATGTGGATGCATAATAGGTAAGGTCAAGACCAGCTGGTTCATGTGGGCTCTCAGTAGAGGGCTCTGTAGGCAGGCAGGCTAGGCATATGTATTTCCATTGGTTCCCATAGTAATTTGCACCTATGTTACTTTAAAACCACTCCACCTAGAAACACCAAATTTCTTGTGGTAAATGGTTGTATATAGTTAAAATACTCCTGTAAAATTGCTAACTTTTGCTGCAAAAATATTCAATGAATTGAATGTTACTTTAACATCGAATCTAATGGGAGTACACACCTTAAGTCCACAAGTATGTTGTGTGTTGGGTTGTATATTGAGCCAAATACACATGCAATTGCTAATTGGGACCACTCCTATTAGTAATGTTACCATTCTGAAATTTTCTGGGTGCAGAGAAAATCCAAGAGTGAACTGTGTATGTGGAAACTGAACACCATGGACTGCCGCCTACAGTAAGCCTCATATTTGCACATTTAATGAAAGACTATACTAGTTCCACTTTAAAGACTGTAAGTAACACCTGCTGTATGTTCAAGTGGTTATTAGAGTCCTTGCAGTCAGCCAAACTGATACTTATCAGCAGACTAATGTGAACCTCTGGTCACTCCCACTGTAAATGTCCGTGCACAAATGCTGCAGTACATGTCCACTTGAGCTTCCTGTCCCTGTACCTGTAATGACTGCCAATTACTGCTCCAGTCAATTGTGGTCCAGCTGTTAATCTCTGTACCGGACAGTAATCAAGCAGAGGGAGGGCTCCTTAGTTAAGGTTCAAAATTAATAATTTGTATCTATACTCTCCACACCCCCAGTTGTCTCTTTTACCTACTAAATGACTTCGTGCCCACAAACAATATGAGGCCAGGTTCCTCAGCAGGTGACCTAATCGCCTGTACATCACACATCCACCTGTCATATGTACAGACCATATATTATCAGCATGATTTTTTACTTTTTTTTTTTTTTTGGTTACTATATAAATTTCCTCCACTGGTTTAATGTTTGATTCCCTCATTTTCTATACAATTTCCAAGATTCAAGAAGATTTAATTGAAACTTTTCAAAAGACTGTTACCAAGTACCAGTGTACATTCAGCCAGTCTTTATTTTGTCTCGTATTTTTTCTATTTTTGCACCATCAAGCAACTATTTTTTACATTAATTGTCTCACTATCAGGCAAACCATGCTGCCTGACTATGTATGTCACAAGGAGAACTTAGCTGCAGATAAGATACCTATACACACTAGTCAAAGATGTATTTGTCTAATGACTGAAATTATGTACAAATATAAATAGAGCTTTATGACTTCAATACGTCATCTCCCGCTGCATGGCTTTGTTGCCTAGTTTGTAAATGTGGTGTTGAAGTATTCAGTTTAACTTCACCTCATATTTGTTTGCTTCAACTTGACTTTTTAATAGTTATATTCATGAGATTGAAAGTATAAACAAAGCTGGTAGGCAAATATGTGGATCATTTCATTCACACGTTTACATCGCTTTTGAATCAGTCAGAAACCTGAAGTGGAGACGACAGCAAAAGCGACGAGCACTGAGCAGACGTGGGCAGCAGCGAGCAGCTGGTGGGCACCTGCCACTGTCTACGGCAGATCTCCACTGTCTCAGTGGCCGCCGCCAAGCTGTAAAAGCCTCAATTCGTCTTTAGCCGAATTTGATCTACTGAGTGATGGACAGCAGGTATACGCTGCTGGCAAAACTGTTTTTGCTTGAAGCCGTCTGTGTGGATTAGCAGCAACTGGGCCCTGGGCATCAATTTCTGCAGGCAGACATATACTCACCTGCAGCACACTCTGAACCAGTTTGGAAATCTATGCTTGTGGGATGAGAAAGGCTGGATTCTGCCATTCCAATGATGTTCCCCCTATCAATCTGTGAAGTCGGCTTTCAGTGATTTGTAGGTCAGGGCATATTGGCCTCCAAGTGCTTCAACATCGTGTCCATGAACTCATTTTAAAGCCCCTGTGAACCTCAAGACCAGACAGAATAATCACCAATTTCTGGTCACCATTTCAGGGACAATCTTATGTACTCACTATTTCGTACATGAACTAGTGTTCCTTCACCACCTTGCATAAAATTTCAGAGGTGCATGCAATTTCACATAAAACATAACATTTTAATTAATGTCATACTCCCAAGTAAACCAATGGAAGCTGCTCTTTTTCTTTCATTTTTTAGCAGGAGTACAGTTTCAATGTTTGACAAGATTAGACAATTAAAGGGAGATTGAAAAAGGCAAAATTCATGCATTGAAACAAAGTATTTAACTCAAATATATTTATCACACACTTTTAATTTAGACCAACTTGAGTTTCAAGGCTTTGGAAATTTAATTGAAATAAACTCTAATTTTAGACCTAAGTTTGAAACATTTAAACTGAATCAACTGGTAAATCATCATAAGATATATATAATTTTCCAATATTTCTGAAATTTTGTGCCAGAAAAATGGTGCATCAACAGAAACAGGAAAATTAAGTACAGTGTACAGTGCCTGGGCAGCATTTGGTCATTCCACAGAAAAGTACATTGAGAAGCAACACTTCAGTGTTTCACTTGCAACTGACTTTAACGGTAACCCTTAAAGTCCTAATCAGGGCTATTGTTGTTTTCTCATTACCGTTAAACATATAATGGTTAAAATATTCAAATTCCTCATGAAAATACCTTTCATTCAAATATCAGCGACCCTAGTCTAAACCAAAAAGTAGTGTCTTAGTCAACAGCTTTCCTCGGGACACTTGCATGCATTGCACTCACAGTGCCCCGGGAAAAGCTGTTGACTCAGTCTTAAATCAGCACTTTAAGGCTTAATTTCTTGCTGAAAGAAGACATTTTGACTGAGAATTGGCAGCCAGACAGGTCAACAGTTTGACTTGTGTGATTTGGCTACAACAAAGGAAACTGCCAACTCACTCTAAGTGTAACCAGGGACGCTTACCTACCATCACCTTTGGACAAGAAATAGTGATACGTGCCAGTCCGCGGACAGTTGTAGCCAAAGGGTGCTATCAACAGCTATTTTTGGGCACCGGGCAAACACACATAATTTCCCCAAAAAGCTGAACAGTTTTAAATTCAACACTTTAAGGGTAAATATCTCACAACACACACCATTAGACAGAATCAGGTGCCCTGCGATCATCAAAATGTCATCTTTGCTCGTATACTGTACCTCTACATCACAGAAAACACCACCATGCATGTATTACCCCATCTAATGAACCTGCCCAATTTACACCCTTTCCCCTCTGTTTTCTGTCTTTATCTAAGACAGACACACAGACAGACAAATAAAGAAATGAAATATATAAATATTCCACAGTATATATTTTCCTTCTTTTTGTGTTCATTATATTACAGCTGTACATTGTTACAAAACATACCCACACCCTGTAAAGTACATTTCCCTTTAGGCACCCCACACAAAGTAGAAATAATTAGTAGTACCACTTATATAAGGAGGCTAGGCAGGTCTGACTAGCGGTGCCACTTAATTCGTAGCCTCGGGGCGACTTCAGTATCTGATAGAAAATCCCTACACTGGGGCCCACTGCTGCCTACAACTGCTAAACGTATGGTTTTGTACATGTTGTATTTCTTACTTCAGGCGATACTCACTCTGGAAAAGTCCCATTATATATTGTACATTACATTCGTTCGACAAATTAACCTTCTCCTAACACTAATCACACATATATGTATATTTTGAATCGGGACTAACCCATAATGGCTGCCATTTTGAAAGTTATGGATTCCGCACCCAGTGGTTTGTAATAAATGAGGATAGTATTGGGACGATCTGGGGGAGGGGTTATAATATATGCAACCAGAAGTATATATTATAGAAATGTTTCAGAGCATCAATAATGATATGATATATGCTGTGGTTGGCATTCACATTGATATCCAAATCAAATGTGTTTTTGTGCGGCATTGTGCCATGATCAAAATGGCGTTCACCACCTGCCAGTTGATTCAAGGACTGTCGTGTCTCATTTGGATTTGCAACTAACGATGATAACTGTTTCAGACACAACCGAGCGGGTAGATTAAAGTTAAGGTAGTAAGTCATGTTTTAAAAAGTGCTTTAACGACAGTTTATCCTGCTGATGGACACCTGGAACCTAATGAAATGCCTATATATGATACAGATCGTAGATTTTGGGAAATAGCTTTATACTGGTGTAATGTTGTGAAGCCATGAGTTTGCACTCATTCAAGCATATACCTATCTGGAAAAGAAATGAGTTCACAAATACTTTATAACATTGAACATTAGGAGCTTGATAGAGGCACATGAAACAATCGTGTTTTGCAATTGTAAAGATGTTAGTATACAAAATTGTTGGATATAAATGATTTGGGGTAGTTTTTAGTGAAGCCATGGGTATGCTGTTTCGTTATTCACAGTGTGCAGCAACTTATATATTAGTGGCAAATATTAAATACAGCTTACCGTCAAACTGCGCCTGAGAAATACCCCCAACCTTGAAAGCGGAGATCCATTTTCCTTCCATTTATTAACCATTTCCCTCAAATCTGAAATCGTGGGCATGCTGAAGCCATGAGTATGGAATAACAGGTATGTCAAATATCGACTGTGTTCGCCATCTATATTGAAACTATTCGGATGTAGTAGCAGCAAATCAGCAAGAACGTGATGCAGCAACAAAATCACAATGCATACATGCGTAAGTAACTTTCTTTTCTTAACAGTTATACAAGTTTTGTGAAATAACGTTTAATCAGTAAACAGCAAAGAGGACACTAAGGTCCATGGTATTACTTTTCAGTTAATAATCTTGTCATAGTGATGTAGGATTGGTGTGCCAAAATACATGTGGGCAGTAAAAAGCACATTTTTTTTATTCTACTTACTTCATGTAAATTAGCACAAGTAAAGTGCATACTCATGGCTTCATGTGTTTATCAAATCACATTCAGAGGGATTATATCTTTATGGATTGGTCGTTTTCATACTATTATTGAAAATAGTGTTGAAAGATACTCATGCAACACATTTTTGGGCCATTTGTGAATCATTAAGCGGTATTTTAATATTTTTCATCGAATAACATCTAATTTGATAAAAAGAAGCATACTGCAATCTTTAAAAATGAAGTCTAAATGAAAGTACGTGTGCCAAATTAACATGATTTACATTCAAAAGCATAAAAGCTATATGTTGAGCAATAATTTGATAATAAAATCTTTATGGCGTTAGAAATACTGATGCATTCTCAAGGTTTCACGCATGCTCATGGTTTCTGCTAAATATGGAATCAAAATTCAGAGAGGTTATATCTTTGTACAATTGATCATTTGATATTATCATTTAAAGAATTTTATGAAGGCACTTACATATTACTTTTTCGGGATGATTTATGAAATATTGCTTTTATGAAATAACAGATTGCACCTTTAATATCTTAAAAAATCTAATCAAACCTCACAAAATACTAAAATGATGATAAAACTAAAAGCTAAGGTGCCAAATCAGCATTATTCATGTTCCAATAATAAAAAATATACATAGCCAAAAAAGTTTTCAAATAAATTGTTTTAAGGCTTAACTGGCCATAAATATAACAGTACATACTCATGATTGCATGTAGCAAACCACGGTAAAATATAATCAAGTTTTCAAGTATACTCAAAATTAATAGCCTAAAACCTAACGCATTTATTTCTTTTGCCTTTTGCAATCTTCCCCAAAGTGTGAATATTTAAAATAGAATTTAATTTTACACGGATATTGCTCGTGGATTTTTTATTACTACATTCTTTATTTCCAGCATGATCGTCAAGATACCTTTTAGCGGACTGTACAATGAGTGACAAGGAGGCTATGACAAGTGTATCTGAAGATATAGATATGCTTCCGAAGAGACGAGCAAAAAGATTATGCCAGTAAAAGCAAAGAAGCTGGGGAATTATGTTGGAAAAATTATTGAGCCTTAATCAGATGATGAAGATGATGACTTAATGGTTTCCTTTTATCGGCAAAGCCGAAAAAGAGAAAAGGACGTTAGCTGAACCTGGAGTTGAAACCATTGCTCAAATAAAGCAAAATGATATTGTCATGTTTCTTTCTCACCAAAAGAGTGTGGGTAGCACATGAAGAGTTGACAGATGTTTGCATTTCAATGCTGACCTTGCCAAATACAACTGTCATAAGAACTCAAATTCAAATGCACTAGTTTGAAATCTGATTATGCGCTAGAAATAATGGAAATTGTTGCTGTAGTCTGCTAGTCATTGAAAACATCATAAGAAGGAGGGACTCTTCTTTGCATAAAATCTTTGAGGGACACTACGATTTGTGGTTCCATCAAGAACTAATAGGTGTTTTAGCAGATTTCTTTTTACGGGTTTTGCAATGTTAGTTACGATTGACTTTTATTATGACATTTTATATGAAAGACACCATGTAATGCTATAGGCCAAATCCTTATAAGACATAAAGTTTGAATTAAGTACATTTAGTTAAATGTCTGAAAAAATAGTTGAGAGAAAAGGCTTGAGAGTGAGCCAATTTTTGTACTTAGTTTACCATTAAAATTATACTTTCTAAACAAGAGTCATGTTATTCTACCTATAGGTATACTGATACAATAATACTTTTAAAAATGAAACCATGGGTATGTGTGAAGCAGTGAGCATGCGTTGTTTTCTTTATTCTTGAAAACATTTTTGAAGGCATTGAATCCGTGTTCTATAGCCACATATCTTGTGCACATTGTCCAGGTTATATTAAAGACCTACATGTACAATATAATTATTTCTAAACCTTTTTGTGCCTAATATAGCAGAAAATGTGAAACCATCAGTACGCCAGCTTATCCTAGCAAAAAATTAAAAGCATTAAGAAAATGAACAGTTTAATCATCAGAAGAGGCAAGCGAGAATGCTCATTAAAAACCAAAACTCTTAATAATATTTTGTTGAAGGTCATGTTCTTGATTTTGGCGTCCCGTAATTCCAGAGATGAATGCTAAAGTTTATTTTAATGAAACCGTGGATATGTATTATTAAATTGCTTTATAGTTTAAATATAGAGAACATATGTCAACAGTGCATATCCCTTTAGATTTGTATGCTTTTCCAGATACTCTGTGATTCACTTTGTCCATAAATCATGGACTAGCATAATAGTGACAAGAAGTGTAAGATCGTCATGTTTATTAGAGTGAAAATTTTCAATGATACCAATTATTTTCACATTACATCTTTTAATTTAGAAATAAGATATTTGTCCATAATGTAGTGTATAATAAAGTATATAATGTACAGAGATTAAAAATATATCAAGAAATTTCTTGTAGATTTTTTCATCGTAATCACTTCATACTAAAATAAATAGGTCATGTGCATACTCATGGTTTCAGGTAGTTTGTATCTTCATTTACAGTGCACCCGTACAGCTCTAATTTTTGGAGTTATGTTACCCAAATTTTTCCACAACCTCCCTAACATGAATACATTATGTACGCAAAAGATAGTAATCCTAGCATAAAGTTTATAAGAACCAAGTCTGAACCCCATTTGTCGACGTTTTGTGACAAATGGCCATGTACATGTAAATACTAGAATAGTCATAGTCTTACATCTACATTCAGTTCAAAGTTTAATATTAGACAGACAGGGTTTTCCCTTCGCGTCATTCCCTCATGAATGCAAAGTCACGAACTACAAGAGCGAATCACATTGCCCACTGATATATCCATAGATGCGGCATTACTTTAGTCAACATGACATATGACCCCGGAAGAACGTAACGGTAAACAACAACATACCCATGATTTTAGGCAAAAAATTACTACACTTACACGTTAGAATTCCCTGCCCAAACATTGAATAACTTGTTTCTCTCAAGAACTCTATTTTTTGTGTGTTTAAATGTCTTTGATAACCATTAGACATCATCATTTGTTATGGTTGTTCTGACATGTTCACTCCCACGACAACCAAATTGTTGTGCGTGAATTTAGTAAGATTTCAACAGCTTTTTTGCAGATTTTACACTGATATTTAATCAGACAAATGTAAATATAAATATTGAACGGCCACATTTTGATTCCCATGAACAAACTGACTAACGGGGCTCTTAAGGCCATTCTGTGTGAGCCACTGATATGGCTCACACAGTACATGGCTTCAACAGCCCTATAGTCATTTTGTCCATGTGCCTCAAAATGCGGCAGTTCAACACTTAAATAAAAAACACGTCAGGATTAAAATCAAGTCATAAGTTTAAAGTTCCATTGCTCCGGCTGTGCTCAGTTGTGCACTGTGCCTGCATACTGTACATACGAGAGCTTTGTTTGTCTGCCTGACACAGCTCTGTCACTGTGTCCAATGCTCTCACTAAGATCCAGCTGATTAAAGAATGGGTCAGTAGCTTCTCTCGTCTGTTGACCCGGCACCCATTATGTCTCACCAGCCGTTCTCTAACTGTTTTCCACACCACTGACAGTACGTATAATCACAGACTGTGAAGGACATGGCCTTTTTCTGCCAATTTGACCAGTTCAAATGGTCAAGGATTCACTATACCACACGCACATCACCTGCTTGTATGTGATTTGCTTACTTCCAAAGACTGTTTGCAAATGACATCTGCTAAGGCCATTAAGAAGGCTCTAAATGCTAATCTCTTAAACTTTGTCATAACTTTGACCTATACACTTAAAAACAATATGTTGGTTTTAATCAGTCACCTGTGAAATGATCCGCTCACCTGTAAAAACACATCCCATGAGGCTTTGACTGTGAATGGTTATCTAAACATCACCATTATTGACCACATTTAACAGCCAATTAACCCTTTCTTCCTTGAATTAAGACTGAGTCAACAGCTTACCTTGGCTTGGGTTGGGCACTAAGTGCCCAACCCATGCCAAGGAAAGCTGTTGACCTGGCGCATGTGATCTTGATAAGTCTCATGTACATTTCTCGTTCAAATTGTTTTTATAACTGTTTAAATCAGTTGAAAACACTGAAGCAGACGACATTTGACCACCAGCCGGTTTTGGCCGGTTTGAGGGGGAAAGGGTTAACTGATTGACTCCATATACTGAAAGAGGAACACTTTTTCATCTTAAAGTTCAGCATAGAAGTAAACATGTTACAGTGAAACTATTTGGCATGGATAAAGATTGGCATTTCACCATCCCAAAAGTAACAAGAGCTCAATTTCACTGATTTGAAGGTCTCACGTTAGTGCCAGTGCCTTGAGTTTCAGCTTAATCTGAGTGACGGTTCTGGAGAGGAAGTTGAAGATAGCAAAAGCACACAAAAAATCATTAAAAATTAGGAAAAATTGCAGCACCACCTGGCAAACAAATAAAGAACTGGGAGTCCCCAGGAGTGTTCCTGTGTGACATCAAAGCAATTAGGTAAGCAGTTTCGGAGAAGATTTTGTAAGATTTGCTCAAAAAAGAACAAAAAAATCATAAAAGATAAAAAAAAATCACTGTAGAATGACCATTTGAACACACTTGGTAGAGACGCAACCATGGTACATTGCCACCAAGTTTGAAGTGAATCTGGTTGACAGTTTTGGAGAAGAAGTCGAATATGTAATTGTGAATGGATGGACGTCTTTAGTATGATACACTTATGTACAAAAACATGACTCATAAATATCAAACCCAACAATGACAGCAAAGAGATTCCAGAGTTACCAAAACATCAACATTCATCTTCCGACACCAATGTGAAGAAACAAATTTCACTCCTGACTTCAGACGGGCAGTCACCCACAAAAGGCAACTGGTGGTTTTTAACCGGTCCTCTCAACCTTTATTATTTCTGCAAAAAATAAAAGAGAATTGGTAGGCCTATCACTTGTTTGGTTCGGATGGACGACAGATGATATGGCTTCCTAAAAGCTCAGCCTGACTAGTCAGTCAGCTCAAAATAAATAAATACATACAAAATAGAAAAGGAATTGCAGTGCCACCTGTTGAACATATTGAAGTCTCAGAGTCCTCGAAACTGTCCATATACAATTTCAAAGATGGCAAGGCAGTTTTGAAGAAGATTTTGTAAGATCCCCCCCCCCCCCAAGAAAAATAATTAAAACAAAAAAATCATGCAAATCTACAATTTACTGCGGCATGATCACTTAGAACAAAATTGGTAAACACCCTCCCAAAGTGCATTCCTACCAAGTTTCAAGTGAATCTGGCTGACGGTTTCAGAATACATGTAGAAGTTAAAAATGTGAATTGCTCGGGGCAACAGTGACATGGATAATGACAACAGACAACAAAGATTGTATAACAAACACATCTACCTACTTGCTTTCATTCCACAGGTAACAAAAATTGTCAGTTCAATCCCCTACCTTTTTCAGCCACAACCCACATGCTCAGTGGGTCAATGCTACCCAACAGAATTGTACATTATATGACACATACACATTATAACAATACAGCTGTCATTGAAAACTGGGATTTCTGTGAAACCAACAATGGACTTTTCATCCTGGTGAAGTCAAAAGTGACACATTCATTTTAGGTTCAGAGTGAAACTCAAAAGCAAACTTCTATTTAAGTCTTGCAACTTGTAAAGGATGTGAGAAAAATACAGAAATTTGTTCAGAAGCCATTTCAATGCCCTTGGTTCTCAATTCAATCCATCTTAGCATGATATCGAACAGCTTAAATTGATATTGATCCTAGTTTCTTTCCCTTCCTAACACTAGCTGCAGGCAAGTTAATAATCTATATATTGACCTCAGACAGGTCAGCATTTAAAAGTATTTTTTGCTGTGGGTGGTACTTGAATAGAAGTACAATGTATACCCATTACTAAAATGCAAACAACAGAAGAAGCTTGCCAACTGTGTACTGACCATAGAGAGCCTTCAGACCACATGCAACATTGAGTTTATTGCTAATTATCGGCCCTCTACAATAACCTTTTAAACATGTCACAACAACAATCGACTGCTGGCACTCTGCCAAATGATCATTTTTTTCCCCCTGCCAACAGGCAAACACAGTTGGCATGAAACTGGGAGATTCCAAGGACACTATGTAAACATTCCACACAGGCCACGCAATTAACGTGCATTTTGGAGAAAGGGCACAGGAATGAAAAGTTAGGTGTGATGACTCTTTGGCCTGTAACCTGGGAAGTGCACTGCAGATTGCAAGCTTTTCGGACCACAGAAATCTTCTAATGGCCACCCTTCAACTGGTTGCTAAACACTCATGACATACCACTCACACTTTGCCCGATATTAAATCCACATTCATATACCATGCATATATATATTTCCCATTCAACTTCTTCACACAAAAAGAGCCATCATTCAAGCACCAACATTCTGGGCTACTGTAGTCAGTGTCAGAGACAGTAATCACTACATGCACATTATGAAATATAATTGTAAAATCACAAGTATATATATGTATAAGAGAGACCCTTGTCTGTTATCAGACCATAACACGTGTCCCGCCCATATTCCAATAAGCCACACCCACCTGGAAATCCGAAACTCAACACTTGAACATGCTGGGCAAATCAGTTTTTGGTCGGGTCTCTTAGTTCTATCTACTAAATTCATAAATGTCTTGTAATCTACCAGAAAAATTAAGGGGAAAATGTAAATATAAGCAACGAGCCTTGCTTTTGTACGTGTCATGACATAATGCTGCAGCTCCGTGACCCTGGCAATGTGGGCGAAGTACACTGGCATGCACAACAGACATGATACCAGCTTCAATCACATATATCACTATATGCCATAACACACACAAAAGGGACCCTCATTTCTTCAATGAGTCAGGCGTAAACCACGGTATGAAACCAGTCTAATTTTACATTTCACGGGGAATTCTCTTTTTCTGGAGTGAAATTCAAAAAATAGTGACTCAACATAGATCACATGACCTAAACAGTGTTACAAGTAAATTGTGATTCACCTGTATCAGTGATGTAGTGTATTAACAATATTACATTTAGACAAAATCAAGTGTGGGCGAGGGATGTTTAATTATACATCATGTGTGACTTAAATTACAGTGACAAACACAAACAAACACAGTACACCAGGTGGGCGTTGAAAGTATCAGCCTAGGGCACATTTTTGCCAATGAATACCTATTTAAACGTGGAATAAACAAAATCTTCGAAGGCTGAGAGTGAGTTACTATTTTTCTCTCACAAGGGACCCTTGTTGGTGTGGAAAACCACAAGTGACCACAGCTCTCAGTCATGTAAGATTCTCCATTTTTCCATGCCATAGTTTCAAATGAATCATACATACTATAGTGGAATAAAATAAGTTATACATATACCATGGTATGAAATGGCACCCTATGGTATTACAGGTATTACAGGTAAAGGCCATGCCAACCAGCAACTAACAGTCTTTAGAAAAAGGATGTACAGAGTCAACAGTTTCAAAGAGAAACTTTAATCTTGTGTCACCTGTTACTTCTTTCAATATATATATATATATATATATATAGTGGTCCCCCTTTCATAAGGCCCCCCCTGAAGACAGGCCACCCTCTCTACAAAGGCTACTTCTCCACACCACAAAAGTGGTCTGTTCATTGTACTGTCACTCTCAAGAGAGGCCACCCCTCTAATGTGGCCAGTTTTGGGTTGCATTTGGGATGGCCTTACTTGAGACTTTTCAATGAAATGAGTCACACCATGGTATGCAATGAATCACACCTTCTAAAGAAAATTAAGTCACACCACGGTATACATGAGTCACAAGGGCACGAGTCACACTTTGAAATTAAATGAGTCACACCAGGGTAATGCATCCCGTACATGTGCATGTAGCTTGTTCAGTACTTGCAATACTTGGTAATAATATTCAAGCTGATCACAGGTTTTTTAATTGGTCAAGATGCCCCTGATACAGCTAATGTATGCATGTACGTGACTTACTTGTCATCGTGTTTGTGTCTTTTTGTCCAGAACCACTTCCTAGTAGTCATTACCCTACTCCGTAGTCCAAACTCTTTACTCTCCATGTAATGCAAAAACTATAACTTTAAAGCAGACAATGGTTGGTATTTGAAAGGAAGTCTCTTCCAAAGAAATGTGAAAATGCAACCCTTGATCATTTAACCCTTTCAACACTTGATCATTTAACCCTTTCAACCCTTGATCATTTAACCCTTTCAGCTCTTGATCATTTAACCCCTTCAGCCTTTGATCCATTAACCCTTTCAACCCTTAATCATTTAACCCTTTCAACCTTTGATCCTTTAACCCTTTCAGCCCTTGATCATTTACCCTTTCAGCTAAATTGGACGTGGGGTCAACAGCTTTCCTCAAAGTGCTTTAGGGACAATATGCTGAAAGTGTGCCAAAGAAACCTGTTGATCTACAGCCCGTTTTTTTTTGGTGAAAATACAGAACTGCTGGTACTTGATTGACAGGAGTGTCCACAAGACATTTGACAGTGGAATCATAATACAGTATGTCAAGGAGCGTATCACTTCCAGCCTGTATAGACACAAAAGGAAATAATGATGTAGAAATAATAATAATAGTATGTGGAGACAATGTCACTGCTGGTACCGACAGTTATTTGTTGAGAATCAATTGAAGCAGACTTTGGAATTACACAGTCATGTTGTTTATTTGTTTTGTTTTGATTTTTTGTTTTTTCTTCTTGCAAGGTCAAGCAAGAATCCAAAGGTGTATAACTTGGCACTTGGGTGGCCACGGGTCCCCGCAGAAAGTTGTGGACATGACTGGAGGGGGGGGGGGATGCCCTTTAGTACACTGGTACGAGTAATAATTTTGTCCTAGTACAAGGTACAGAAAATAAAAAAATGTACAAATAGTGGTTGGTATGTATTACAAAAATTAAAAGGGATTCCAGTACATAAGCACAGCAAATAAAAATGCCCAGTACCCCAGTACAGAAAACCCCTTACCCACCCCCATGACTATGGAGGGCCCGTCATGTGTCACCCCAAGGGTTTGAAGCTGTTGTGTTCTGTAATTCATATATACATGTACAGGGCCACTTATATATACTGTCACCAGGCAGTGAACCCTGCCTTGCTAGACCATATCAGACCCTGTGATGGTTGACTGTATGATGGATAGACCAGCATCAATAAAGCCATATCTTCTGTGTTGTTCTGTACTCCCCCCCAAAAAAAAACAAACAAACAAACAAAATCCAATCTCTCTATACCCTACACAGCCAATCCAGTCACCATCCATACCTAAACCTATGTAACATTCATTAAAATTATCATGTTCCGTTCAAAATTTAGAAAATTCCCATTGCTTCAAAAACTAAACGAATGTATAAACAGGTCATCAGCAGGAAGCCATCAAGCACATTTCACACCCCTGAATTCCCACTGTCTTTATGTGTGTGTGTAATGGTGGCTGCTTGTCTCCACACTGTAGTTGGCAAACACAACCCACTCAAATTTAAAGAATGCACGATGTGAAATAAACACTCACTGTGTAACAAGTTCTTACTTGTAATGTGAGAACAAGACACCAGCCAATATGTGCTTTTCTGTCTGTACTGAAACCCAATATGATAATATATTTACCGAAATGATCTGACAGCGACTTTGAGACTTAGCCTTGTTTGATGTCATGGAGCTGTGTTAAGACGTAAAAGTAGCTCAATCTTTAAGCCAAATGTCCTTCATGCCAGGCTTAAGGTTAATGTGTTTGATCCTGGCAGGCCCCAGGCTGGACTCCCCTTCCACTGTCTTCACTTGCTTTTCTTTGGCAACCATTAAGGAGGGTAAGGCCCACTGCATGTACACTAATAAACAGGTCTCTATGACAGTTGATCCTTATAATTAGGGCAGATCTTCATAGCGCTCTGTACCCTTTCAGGTACGTCACGAGAACCCTCTTTACCCCTTAAGGCCTGCCATGATAACCCTCTTTACCCCTTAAGGCCTGTCATGACAACCCTCTTTACCCCTTAAGGCCTGTCATGATAACCCTCTTTACCCCTTAAGGCCTGCCATGATAACCCTCTTTACCCCTTAAGGCCTGTCATGATAACCCTCTTTACCCCTTAAGGCCTGTCATGATAACCCTCTTTACCCCTTAAGGCCTGTCATGATAACCCTCTGTACCCCTTAAGGCCTGTCATCATCATTTGAAGCATCAATGATTATTATCATTTTGTGAGCTCCAAGATAATTGAAAGAAAGCATATGTGACTGAAAATGATAAATACATTTAATTACTACATATATACATGTAATATAATTATCTTTCAAACGGTGACTATTTGAAGAATGATCAGTTTGCTTTTAATTGGCACCATCTACAAAATTGATTGATATGCAGAAAATTGCATTCAGCGAAATCAGAATTGAAAGATTAATTAGACCTTTATGCTCACACAGTTCGCCATATACTGCCGACAAAACTGCTCTCAAAACTCCAGTCCATTTTAGTTGTCATGCTTTGCAGACCTGTCAGTCAAAACATTTGGTGAGTTGTGTCCAAGACAAAATCACTGTTTTTCTGGCTTAAAAAACGGCTATATACACCCCAAAATCATTAAGGTAGCGGAGGGGATTGAGCTATAACGGCAAAATCGTGACCCGACAGAAAATGAGTTTTTTCCATGTCCGTAAAGTTTGGCACTTTAACTTTCTTGTCACCAAACATGAATATTAAAAAAGCAAAATTTATGCGATAAAAAAGGGAAAAAACATGACCACGTTTTAGCTGGCTGCAGCATGAGCATGTCTGTTTACAAATGTATGCTAATTACTCCACCAAAGTTTGGATAGCAGTCGGCTGCTTTCCACAATCCACGACCGTAGCAACGACAAGCGACCAACTGTGACATTTTGAGGTGCGCTGCTACCAATTCTTGTACAAACTGCTTGACAAGATTAGGACTGATTAATTGGTTTGTTGTGGTGATCAAATGGCCATGTAGATCATTAAATCGATGGGCTCATGTTTTCCTTCTCAGAGTGTGATAAAAAAAATTAAAAATTAAAAATACGGGACGATAAAAGGTGGCGATTGTCAAAACGGCACCTGGCGATGGACGTGAGCCTCAGTGTGTTTTCAATGAAGGCGATTTCAACCTATGCGTAAATCGTTTCTCAGAGTCACGGCATTGTATACATTATAAAGGCTTACAACCCTTTCTACAGTCTTGCCCTATCCAAGACCAATTTGCTTTTAATGTTTACTGGCAAAAAATACACATGACGATCCAGGAATCCTAACACTGGACCACTTAGCTATAAATATGCCGCAAACTATAAAAGCGGGGATTGGATTCAGCGTAAATAATTATATCTGCCTTCAATAATTATATGTGCCTTTACCTGAATGTGAAACGGTGAATAGCATTAAATGTTAACCTTGAATTAAATTTATATGAAGCACACGCCTCTAATAAAACTGGTATCGTCTGTAGCGCTGTCGCATTTTGTGGAACTGGAATACTGGCACATTGCACATGCACGGACTTGCCCACTTCACACGGGGGTGTTTCAAAGTACACTGAACGAGGGGACAGAAAAAAAAGCTTTAAAAGTTTGACCATCTGGGGGATAAAATAATCAGATTACTGTTAAATGACTGCGAAAAGCGACTCTGCACTCTGCTTTTAGCTGGTTGATCGGTCATATAAAATGATTTTGTCTTTGTTTGGCATGTTCCGATACCACTCGCCCGCACTCACCCATCAGGAAGTTTCGGTTTTGTGTCTCGATCAGTTCATTGCAGTTCAAGGGTGAGCCAACTATCTTTCAGTGGGCTAGTTATCTCCACAAAATAAAAAATATATTACATGAGTGGCAAGGTTTCGAATGGCAATACGCGAGAAAAACATGGCAATGTAAATGGCATTCTTTATCACAAGGAAGACGCTAATATGTTGAGGAACCAATGAAATAGGCTTGGCGTATTCTATTGTGCTCCCGGCAACACACACACACACAAAAAAGAAAAACCCACACAAGCCAAGGCCACGAAGAACACACTCCCTCACGATGCCCATCCCTTTCTCAATTTTGTGGGAATTGGAAACTTTCTTGACTGCCAGACAGACTCGCTCTGCGTAATTGTTAAATTGCGCTTGAAGTGCGTGTCGCCAGGTAAGCAAACACAGTCCGTCTTGGCAGGCAAGAAAGTTTTACCGTTGCGCACGAAGTGTAGCGTCATCACCTTACATTTGAGCGTGGTATGGTGCCTTATATTGATCTATGTAACCGTCAGGGTCTGATGAAAGACTACTTCAGCAAATCAATGGATTAAGTTATTCAATCTAGCAGTGCAGTTTCATCACCAATACAACGTTGAAACTAATGGATTCTCAACACATATAAAACGTTCGCTTTGTTTGGTTTTTTTTTGTTTGTTTGTTTTGTTTTTTCTTGTGTTTTGTTTCTTCTTTGAAGTATAACTTATCCTGGGAGTGTTTGTTTATCAGTAACAGGACTATTGTCTTAAATGTTACGTCACGATCATCCATGTTGACCGCCTATCTAGCATTTATAAGCTACATTCAGAACGACATAGACCTCTCTCCGTCAAGTTGTTCTTTGATCCAAGGTGATGAGCAGTGAATGAGCAACCTCTGCCTACCGGGCAGCCTTCTGAGTATAGCAAGCTGTGAAACTGCAACCCGTTTGTTCAAGCGGCGCCATATGCAAACAATGTTGCTAGAGTCAAGGTGATGGCACCTTCGGGTCACGTGGCTAATCCGCTTTCGAATCCCCCTTTGAAGCTGTCCCATTCGCGTGGAAACCCGACTGACAAGCTTTCGAGTGTGGCTGCATTTGATGTCATTCGGGTAAATAACTGCTTTTTTAAGCCAATAAACATCATTGTATGTTGGAAACTATACATCAAAGATGTTGATTGACCTTTCTTCGAAGTACTGAGACCAAAACGGGCCGAATTTAGAAAGCTGTATTGTCATTATGGCCAACAATGTGCGAAAAAAGGGCCTCAAATCTTTCAACGCCGATTTCTCGGAATGAAATTTTCTGCTTATGAATCAATTTTGTGGACAGCGTCAATACAAAGCTAATTGATCGATCTGCTTCAAATAATCGTCTTTTGAAAGATAAATATATTATCTGGGAACCGTTTTTTTTAGTTTTTCCGTCAGATGTCCCCTTCCGAGACTTTTGTAGCTCACAAAATGAAGTAACTGTTGATGTTTAAAATGATGATCAAAGAATTCGATAATGATTATGTATTTTATTTGTAAACAAAAAATACGGTTCCTGCATATTGGTCTATACTTTAATTTTACATAGGTAATACACTTTTGCATCGATTATTTTTAAAGAAATGCTGACAAAATGTCAAATCTGATATCCTCCTGTAAATGGGTGTATAAAACCCTTGAAAATTATCGTATCGATATGAAACTTCTTTCTAACAAATTTAGATGTCTGAACAATAAATAAAATGTATGGTTTTGTGGGTGAAATGTGAAACATAGTTCATCTATGCAACGTCAAAGTCGCGGGACCGCTGCGCGCGGCTCAATCCCCTCCACTAGCTTAAAGGCAGCCAAACTTGGAGTCTGTCACAGTTTCAATATGCAATAGGACAAGAGAATAAAAGACCTGGTTAACCATGTGACCAAACATGATGACCCTGACGACCCCGGCCAGCTACATTGTCTGCAATATATGTGGCATGGTGAACAAGAGGCCTTGTGCTTTAATCCTTTTCACCCTTGAATTAAGACTGCATGAGTCAACAGCTTTCCTTGGAATGGGTTGAGCACTTCGTGCCCAACCCATGCCAAGAAAAGCTTGCAATTCAAGGTTGTGTTTGTTGAAAGGCTCGATCAATGCACTAGCTTACACCACATAATATACATATTTTAAATCATATCCCAACTTTGTTCCTTGATACATGTCATATATACAAATAGCAAAAACTGACACAAAAACAGTACATTGGAACATGAAAAGTATAACACAATCTACAAAGAGACAATTATGTTTTAAAGAGGAGTTTGTGCACATTAACATTTGAAACAATTTATTATGGCAATACCATGGCACTTGCTATTGAAGATTGTCTTATCAACAATAGAGCTGCAACGTGAAGGAGTAAAGTAGAATGTTGTTGATGATTTATTTTTATGGAAATTTTTCTTTTGATTTTGAAAGAGGTGCTGATATGGGATTTGTGTTAGTGATGCAAGGTGCTTACAGTAGATATCACTATGTGTAAACATTTCCTAGAGAATGCATACTTTCTGTTCAATGTAAAGCAACAAAGAAATCTATAGTTTCTGTTTTATATATGTATATATATGTATAAATATTATACAGATATTGGATGGCAGGGAGTCCAATATGAAGTTTACGGGACGATGAAACGTTATATTGCGTGAGGCGAAGCCGAACCCAATATAACGTTTCAGAGTCCCGTAAACTTCATATTGGAAGACCTGCCATCCAACATCTGTTCTATTCTGCAATTTGTATGATTTTCCTTGTATAAATATAGAAGTCTGAAACACTCTTTAGTTAAATTACAAAATTTACTTCCCATTGAAATTCTACATATTTTGTCTTAAGCAAGGGAAAAGCCCCAGTGAACATCATTTGCGTTATGACATCACGCGCGCACGGGGATTCCCTCGAGCTGTCCAATATAACGATTCAATATAACATTTACAGGGCAGGCACGTGGTACAAATAGAGACAGCTGATTGGCTACTAATAGACTAAAGCAGAATATATATATATATATTTGTATTTCATGCATGGAATTTTTCCTTGTGTTATGTATATTTTGCCAGCCAACAGTAAAGCAAGTTGGTAATGGATAGGGCAAGATCAAAATTTAAGGCTTATTTGGCTGTATAATACCGAGATTCTGACAGACAATTCACTCCTAGAGCCATACTTGACGGTTTCCCACTGATGACCCATTTAAAAATTCATTTGGCTGTTGTTGAAGCCTTAAATTTTCAAAATTTTTGCATTGAATGTGACAATATTGATTAACTAATCTATAGGTTTAGCTCAAAAGGTCACAGTTGGTCGCCATGGATTCTAGAAGCAAGCCGTCTGGCCTGCTCTAGCCGGCCAAGTTATGATCCTCTTGTTTATCCTTTCCTGTCATATACGTTTTGATTTTTTAGGACTTGTTTTCAGAACCAGAAAGGTCAAGGGCTCAAGTTTATGAAATTGGAAGAAAGTCTTTTTGTGTCATGTTATGATTTTCCCATTTCAATGAAACCCCTCTGCCAGCTGAACACCCCTTTTCAATTAGAGTGGCTGTACACAAGGGGGTTGGGGTATATTGGGTGGACCTGCAACTACACTGTACTTGTAATTATATGTAGCATCCCGTTACACTCCTACATTGATTTTGTTTGTTTGCATCTTTCCATACACTGAACTTGCAGGCTGTGTCTCATGCCAGACTTCGCTCTGTGCTGTCGATGCTGTCTCTCTGTATTTATTTATTTCTTAAAAACCCCCATCACTGGGGAAATGGTACAGACACACATGTACAGAGTATACAAAATACACAACACAGAACATATGAGACGTGGCTTTATAATCGTAACACAAAAGTTAAAAGAGAATAATAAAAGTCAAAAGGCACTGGTCAGTAACTTCACACAAGCCGGTATTCAATGGAGCCCTGTCTATTATAGTGATTGTGGACGACGAGGTATCTCGGTGAGGCGTTGATGCCATTTGGCGTCAGTGGCTTACTGAGATTATGTTCCAAGCTATAGTGTCGAAACAGAGGAACAACTCCATGTATACTTCAAAGATATATGTCCTGCAAGGAACTACAACGTGTGGCTATAACTATATACAGCGTATTAACCATCATACACGAGACCACATGTTATGGTGGGTGTATTGTGCATAACCTAACAAAAATTACAAGCCTAAAAGTTACTGGTGTCCGGAACTATCAAGACTGAGGGATAAAAAGAAGTTTTGGTGGCGAATATGGAATGACAATGACCAGCCTAGCTATGGGCCTGGCCCAGTCTTCCAGCATAGGCACATGCTAGTACTTGTAGGCAAGGTCTTTTCAGAAGGAATATGAATCTAGCATCCTTATTATAATTGAGAGCAGTTTATCTAAAGTAGCTCAACTTAAGTTGCAGTTGGCAGTGAAGAAGTCCACTGGCTACATCTATCAGGTCCCTAGCTCTAGATTTCCAGGTCAGTTGACCTCCATATGCATTGTCTGACTACTTACTTTATGTGATCACTTCTGGCCCCAGGAGTGGTCTGGCAAAGGTGGGAGGACTACTTAATTGACATATTTAACCCTTTTAAGGAAGCCTCAGTCAAGACTACTTTTACATCTTTAACCCTTTTAAGGAAGCCTGAGTCAAAGCTTTCAGGTTGATACAAACAAAAAAACAAAAAAAAACAACAAAAAAAAAACAAACAAACAAAACAAAAAAAAACAAAAAAAAATTGTTTACATTCACATGGGAAATAAAGTGCTGCTCTACCCCTTGACAAAGAAGGCTCAATCTGTACAGCTCTCAAAGACAACTGTTTCAAAAGTTAGTAGCACTGATTACAGGTGCGGATATGTGTGTCTTAGCTGCCTGCCACTTTGCTGCTCATGGCTCAGGGGACTGGTGGGCTGCACACTTCACTTACATCCTGGCTCAATTAATGGAGAAGCAACACGTAGAATTACGCTGTACACCAATTCTCATTCATAACTCTAATCTTCTAAGCCCAGTTCTTAGTTGGACAGAAATCTATCCCCAGATTGATAGATTTATGTCAAGTCTCATGTATCTGTGCATAGGCTTATATTCACACCACCAAAAGCCTTCAATCAGCAATATTTTTCACGCTTGCAAATCCACAGACCTACATAGCATAAATTTCACTCACAACAGATTAGGTTATATGCTTAGGACTGCCATCCCTCCCCCCCCCCCCCATTCCCTGCTGATGTGGTAGGTAAAAACAGGGGTCTAAAAGCTTCCCCTTTCTGCCAACATACTGTCGATGCATTCACATTTTTTCCAATTTAGAAAACCCATTGCATTCTAATATATGCACTATTGCTTATATCAATTCTATTTTCTTGTAAATATCTGCACCGTTTTACGCTTTAACCTGTTTTGAATGCTATGTTACAGAGTAATAAGTTAATTTACTCTATGTGTTATGGGCCTACTTATTTCAAAAATGAGTAAAAACTGACTTGACAAATACACATTTGATAAAGACGTTGAAGCAAATAACACAAATTGACGTGTGTCAGCTTTTTCAGCTCTTCTGAATGTGTATTATGCCCTTACCTATAATGCTCTTAAATAACCTGGACACCCTTAATTGGCAAAAAATCAGAACTGCCAACTTTAGTGATTAAAATTGAAAACATTAATCCATGTTTAAAACAGACATTATTTTAGAATTTTTGAGATGAAATAGACAAACTACCCTCAAAGTTATACTGGAAATTTAAATGCAATATGACATTGCTGGATCGATGCCCCCCCCCCCCCCCCCCCCTTGCACCTCATTTACAACCTTGGTACTGACAGGTCTCATTTGGTCATAACTGTAGTCATGAACAGGAAAAGAAATAACTGAAAATGATAATCATGCAATAGTATAATAAAAAAAGTATAGACCCACATCTTTTTACGTGGATTGGATAGCAGGCCAAACCTATACTTTCCTACCTACTTGCTTTGGTGGAGGAAACTGAAGGACTCAGAGAAAACCACCGTGCACAGTCAGAGTGGAAGGAACTCTTTCCACTTGCTTTCCTGCCTGTCAATCGAAACCAGGCTGCAGAGGTGAAAGGCGAGCGTGTTGCAGCTCCGAGAACCGCGCACCCTGATCAAATCATGCAATGGTATATAATACTTATATAGACGTACATGTAGATGAAATATAATGAACATCAATTGGGTTATGCTCTTTTGAGGTGCAGTATCAATAACTTTGTAGTACTTGAAAGTTCAGGAGTGCAAAAGTGTGCTGGGACAAATAACATGGCAATGTGAATAATTGTATACATATTCATAGTTCTGGCAAAAATCAATCAGTGTGATGATCAAAATCTTTGGGTTAGTTCACTAAGGGCAAGTCTAAAGGCACTGGAAGACATTAAATGTTCTTGTTACGTCAGTTCACAGCCAGTGCAATTGAAATCTCCAGCAATTCAGGATCTGATTTTGCATGGATTTTGTCTATTGAATTCAAAAGGCATCTCACCTGAAGAAGGAAAGTACACTGATAACTTGTGTGCTTGTTTTGACAGTCCTAAATCAGAAAGTTTTCTTGTTATCACCTGGAAACCAACTACACAAAACTGTCCTCTGACCTTGAAAGAGAGTTCAAGGTCACTAAGTTTCAAACTTAACCTAGGTCTTACAGTGGTGCATATATATAAGCAAACATGTGACAGTAAGAAGTCCTAATTCAAAGCATTTCCCAGTTATATCAGAATGTGGCTGGATGGACATCTCTAATATGATACACTTATGTAGAAAAACATGACCCATATTCATAAATGTCAAATCCAACAATGACAGCAAACAAACAGACGGAACCTGGGCAATCCGTAATCTTTGAACTTAAGCTAGCCCTTATGGGGACCATGATCCTGATAGGGGCTATTATCCTTGTAGGGACGTAGATTCCTATAGGGACCATGATCCTTATAGGGACCATGATCATTATAGGGACCACGATCCTTATAGGGACCATGATCTTTATAGGGTTCATGATCCTTATAGGGACTATGATCCTTATAGAGACATGATCTTTAGGGGACCATGATCCTTATAGGGCCTATATGATCCTGAACATCATAATGGGATTCCTATATTTTGGTTTTGACAAGTCTAATGAGTCAAGCTGAATAATGCCATGGGGTCTTTTGGCTCTTTTCATTTTAAACTTGTACCCTACACTGGCATGTAGTGGCCACACCAACCAGTCATCTGGTGTAGAGCTGATAAGGTTTGGTCAAGAGATGAAGATGGCCTACCTGTTACCTATACAAAGAGCAGTCCGTGTGTAGTTGATGTAGACACAGGCAGCACAGCCAGAGCCGTGATGGTACACATGGGTGAATAACAGCATTAATTGAGCCACTTTTGATTCAGCCACAATTGTGAAACTGTTAAAAAATCATACAATGTACTATATATATATATATATTATATATATATATATATATATATATATATATATATATATATATATATATATATATATATATATATATATATATATATATATATATATATATATATACACACATATATATGTATGTATACAAATTTAGTAAGTATGTTTGGTTTGATGGGTATTCTGTATTCATATTGAAGCTCTGCATTTATAAGCAAAACTTCACTTATTTAGCTAATTCATCATTTGCCACGCTCACATTTATTCATTTAATTTTAATTATGTGGGTTGTCTTTGCTGAAAATTTAGCTTAAATAAGGAGCTGCTACTCAGAAAGACATGTACAGGTACAGGCTCCAAAACAGAGTAATACAGCCTACATGTATGTCAAAATTCTACAGAAGAACATGTGCAATATGGACAATTGTAAGTACCTCCATTATGTACAGGTTAGACAGTGACAGGTTATAGCTTAATATGTAGAATAAAGAGTTAAGACTGCAGAACAAAGGAATGACCACCAGGAGGTGGTTCTGGACACAAACACACAACTAGAACAGTCGTCGCCGAAAAGACTAGATACCCGCCGATCGGATAATCATTGCTGTCTGCATGGAGACCACCGCATTGGCAGTTTGATGTGGCTTGTGAATGCTGAAACCAGTATACCCTGCCACACAATGACATACCCTTTTGTTTGTAAGAAGCAGCAATCATGTAAAGTTGGAGGAAGATTTCGAATCCACACAAGAATATGTCTACCAACAAATGCTTGTGTACCTATAAATGGCCACTGTGACCTTGACCTACACAGCTCAAGGTCATGGTTGCCTCATGACAAACCATGTAGTGAAGGAGAATAAGCATACAAAGTTTTAAGAAGATGTGATTATATTAATGAAGGCGTTATGGTCTGGACAAGAGTTTGGCTACAGATATGTCAGCTGTGACCTTGTGCTATAAACCTCAAGGTCAACGCTGTTTCATGACACAACCTAAAGTGATAAACAATAGTAATGTACAGTTGGAGGAAGATCCATGAAATAATAAAGGATAATACACTTAGACAGTCTACAAAGTGGCACGTCTCTTCTGCCTCAATGATTGTATCCAAGACACAATTTTCATCATTTGATACAATTCCAGATGTGTCTAGAATCTTAGCCACAAATATCACATTTGTGACAATTAACAGAACCTACAAGTACATCTTTGGCAAATAAATCTGTATAACTATGTACATCCTTCTGTTCATTTTTTATTTATGACCAATTTGAAATTGAGGCACTTTTTATGCATTGAAACAGTGCATGATCATGTAGCCAAACGGCAGACCACATGGATCCTCGGGCAAACACCAGAGATTAGTCTGTTTTGCAGGCAAGGTTTTGACATACCATGTGTTTTTGACATCTTTTGTTTTGAGCACTGCTTTTGTTTTTGACATACCTTGTGTTGTGCCATACTTTGGAGTTTTCACACACATGTACCTCATATATGTGTTTTTGGCTGGAAATGTCAATTAAACCAAGGTGGACCATTGGCAGCTGTGACGTAACTCGCATCTTGTTTTTTTTTTTAGACTGACACAGTCAAACCAATATGATAGTAGATTACAGACAGTTATGACACAAATCACGTTACTTACCTAGACATCTGTCTAACGGATATTTCATTGGAGCATATCTCCCCCAACAGCAAATCGTGGAGTCAAAGAGGCATATGTAGCTCCCCCTGTTGGCCTGTTCCAGAACCTACAACAATGAAAACAGTACCAACTGGCTCTTACCAAATTGCTTCAGTAACCTATGCCCCCCCCCTCCCCAAATCTGCCATGCTGCTATAAAAATTTTGCTTCTTAAAATGACAAGTGGCCCATGAGCCCAATGTTCTACTGACCATCATCACCAAAAAATAATTTTCTGAGATGAATTCAGTCCTGGTGACGGTGACAAACTTGAAAAATTAATCAAGCATATAGGCATCTTATGCAATATTAAACTTCCACATGATACACATAAGTGGTACACTTGGCATCATTCACCTTATTCTTTATCAAGATATTGAATTAAATATCCTTTTCTTAAGTGCTTAATGACCTTCAAAAACAGGTCAAGGTCACACAATCATTGGTACCAGATCCATCAACTCAGTTGAACTCTCTTTGTTTCATCACTTAATGTTTGGCTCAAGTGAATTAGACCAGAGCTGGAGCTTTATTGAGTCTTTTTTTTCCCCTGGAGCTGATTATTCGTGAGCAACAATGTCCTTTATGTGAGCCCCAAACCAAATGAGGTCAACATTGCAGAACTACCTGCAGACCTTCACAAGATGTGTCTATCAATGATGGAGCCGCGATAGAAGTCATAACTGGTCACTGACTGGTTGCAGGCAACACCCAAGGAATCCCAGCTTACTCTCCCACACCCTGCCATCAGTAAAGCAAGCCTTGCTTTCACTGTGGCGGGTCGAATCACCTGAAGGCAAGGTGCCGATACAAACAAGCTCTCCATTGCAATGGCTGTGGGGGCATGGGCCACAAGGTCAAGCTATGCCACAGATTTACAAGAACTAATATCTAGGAGGAAGGCAAAGAAGACTATGCTGGACTTACTGGTAACAACAGGTTTGAACCTTGATGTGCTTACAAGCTAGTACATCATAGAAGAAATCACTGGACAGCACTGTAGGACATCATAAACATGAGAGTACAATGCCAGTAAAAGTACCACACATAGGAGCAGTACAAATAAACACTGTATGACTCAGACAGATGCATGGACTGAGGTACAGAATTCGATAAACTTAGGAATTTAAGTCTAAATGTGGATGCTGAGAAAACATCACTTACTGTTGGAGAACAAATATGTGTAAATTAACCCTATAACCCAACACCACCAAAGGTGTAAGCTCTCATGCAAAACCGATTCAAGGTGTAATTTCTCATATATTCATCAAATACTGGATGTATGTGTGTATGAAAAACCAGTACAACGTGTTAGTTCTCCCAGCCTGAAACGACTCACAAGCTGAGCTTAAAGCTAGTGAAACATATATGGGCTGTCAGGAATTCACTGCTGTTAGGACGTTTCTCAGTAGTTGTGGTGTTTGCAAACACTGTTTATGTCTCAGTGATATACATTAAACAGTCATTATTTGACTTTCAAGGCAGGGCTCTAAAGATTGCACAGTTGAACATATATGCCGCTTTTTACCAAAGGTTGATCAGCCAAGGGTTCTTTTAGAGAAACTGGTTAAGGAAGTTGATATATTTGGGGTAAGTGAAACTTTTTTGAATGATGAAATGAGTGATCATTTCACGACCATAAATGATTACCGCATGGTTCGAAAAGACAGGCTTCACAAAACAGCCAGCAGTGACACTAACCTATGTGTCATAAGAGTACGTACCATTTGGCCAATCATCACCAAGATCTTGAATGTGACACAATAGTCAGTATGGTTGGAAATCTTTCTTCCTCAGGCAACGGCAATTCTGATATGTTTTGTTTTTTTTTCCATTCTTTTCTGACTTGCCCTATAATTCTACTGTTAACATCCAAAGATTATTAGAAAGTCTGGCTGCAATAATCTACAGTTTTTAGACTTGTCTGTTTTGCTACTTAACTTTATCTTTTGGCATCTTTCTGTTTTAATATTCACTATCAGACATTTTAGGCTTACATGTTTTCTGTTAGGTAAACCCCCAGGGGCTACAGGTAGCAAGAAGCGGCCTACGACAGTTGCATGTTTGCCTAATTGTACTTAAAATCCTGTTAAGAAAAAATGTTTTGATAGCATGTTTTTGGCATAAATACTAATGACTTCCATTCTTTTCTGACATGCCTAAATGCACATTTACTCACTATTAAAAAATTACTCAAAATTGACAGTATTTTCTCAAGTGTCACAAACCTGACACATTAAGTTGACACATTGACTCAGGGTTGGCAGTTAAATAGAGCTTAATTGTTTGAGGAGTAGGTGTCATCATGGAGTTTGTTTTACATCTCTGGTACAGGATGTACATTGTTGCAGTCCTTGTTAGGATTTTCCTTGGTTTGTACAGGTGGTCTAGCTGCAACTGTTTATTTTACAATCACTGGGACTGAATATAATGCCCCAGCTTGTTTCCACTTCAGTTAAACATTGGCGGATGGTTTAACTAGGAAAAGCTGTCCAGCTAGAAAGGGTACATTTTGGTTCAGGGGTAAGTCAAATTGTTCTTATCTGAACCTGTACTATGAAAATTTGGTAATTATGGTTTGTTTGACAGGTTTTCTTCTTTGATATGAAGCTCTGCATTTACAAGCAAAACTTCACATATTTAGCTAATTCATCAATTGCCACGTTCATATTTATTCATTATTATGTGGGTTGTCTTTGCTGAATATTTAGCTTAGGCAAGGAGCCGCTACTCAGAGAGACGTGTACGGGTAAAAGGCTCCGAAACATGTTGAGTAGTTACCCGCTGAAGACCCTTTAATTTATTTGGGCTGATACAGCCTATGTCAAAATTTTACAGAGGAACGTGTGCAATATAGACAATAGTAATTCCATATATATACAGGTTAGACAGGGACAGGTTAGCTTATGGAGAGTAAAGAGTTCGAACTGCGGAATAGGATATTGACTACTAGGAAGTGGTTCTGGGCAAAAAGACACAAATACAATTTTGACCACCAAGTTTGAAGGTTAAATGGACATCAGATTTTAAAAAGTAGTTAGATTGTGCATACAATGAAAATATATATAAGTAGTTTTTTATCATGGGAGATTTGAACATTTGAACCTATTGCATATAGCTAAGTCACCCAACAATAACTGGATTTATTGCCCGTCATCCTTCTAATTATCCCGGTCAGTTAATTACTGAGTTAGTACATCTGCAACATTAATTGATCATATGCACGGGATCGGGTGCATGGTTGGCTGAGCGGTAAGACGCTCGCCTTTCACCTCTGCGACCCGGGTTCGATTCTCGTCCTGGGCAACATGTGGAAAAAGTTCCTACCACTTTAACCGTGCACGGTGGTTTTTTCCGAGTTCTTCAGTTTCCTCCACTAAGCAAGGTAGGAAGTATACGCCAACATCTGTGCATTGGAGAGTGACTCGATAAGTCAATGCTTGACTTCTTTCACAATCCATGTAAAACAAATGTGTCTATATATATATATGTATCTGAAACCTCATCTGTCCATTCTGTATCTGTGCCAAAAGTTTCACTGAGTGATCCTTTTCAAATTTGTTTAGTCCTGAAGAAAGGTAAACCAGTCAGCCACAACTGTGGACACACTGTCATCAATTATTGCTGTATGAAATATTTTGACAGTGACAGCTTTAAGGGAGACATGGCGTCAGTAGATTGGTCACTACTTGTGTTGTGTAATGATCCAAACAATATGCCTTATCAAAGTTTATGGAAAAATACCTAGAAGTTTTAAATACTCATGCATCTCTGAAAAGTAAATGAGTTAAGTTTCTCAAACAGCCTGACTGGGTTAACTGTGGAATTATTGAGGCAATGAAGACAAGGGATAAGTCCAAGATGCTGGGTGACCATGATAGGTATGTCATTTGGTGGAACAAAGTTGGGAGCTTAATTAGAAATGCAAAAAGATAGCATTACACACAAATTATTCAAGATAATGTAAGAGCACCCAGTAGAATTATGGAAATGTCTGAAAACTTTAAGCAGAAAATGTACCAAGCTCCAAGATCCCAAAAACATTGTTGACAATTTCAATTATCATTTTACCTCTGTGGCACAAGATTTGTTGAAAAGTGCAAATCTTCCAGATTTTCGAAGTAGTTTAGAAGAAAAATTAAGAAATTTTGTATCAGGCAAGGTCACAAATGATATTTATTTTGACATCGCTTTTATGAATGTATCAGAGGTAATGGACATTGATGACCTTGAAAAACAGGTCAAGATCACACATCATGTTACACAATTTGAACATTTCCCTAAAGCATACTTAGTGTAAGTTTTGCAGTTCCATTTCAATTGAAGGGGTGGGAGCAAGAATGTACTAAGTGACTTTGAACCCCAGTGGTACAAAGAACCAAAGCTACATGAGATTGTATAGAAATTGGTACATGTACTTTCTAGCATCAACCTTCGAAGTCATTTGGCACATTCTTGCTGCCACATATCCTTTCAATTTATCAGGTCATAGACATCACAATAAAATCATTTCCTGACATGTATTCCCTCTGTGACCTTACAAATGAAGGTCAAGGTCACCCAATTAAGCAATATCAAACTTCTATATAATGATACACATTTGTGGTACATTTGGTAGTCAGCCTTTGTCTTTCTCAACATGTCAAGTTTACTGTATCTTTACAATGTCTTTAATGACCTTGAAAAATAGATCCAGGTCCCCAAAAATTCTACCAAAGTTTGATCATTGGTATGATGAATATATTTGCTGTACATTTAGAAGTTCCCTCTCAATTTATGATCAAAATAATGAATTTAATGTACTTTTAATACCTACGATGCTAGTTCCACCTAATACAACCAGTGGCGCCACCATGACTCCACAGATCATAGGCTTTTGTCTGTTTAATAGTCTTCACAGTCCCCCTACATCCTCAGATAATATCTTTCCGTTTGTGCCACTGTAATGTGGTCTTTATAAAGTTCCAGTCCTGATCAAAGAATTGTCATTTTCCCTAGTCTCAAATTTTCGTGATATCATATAGCACCATAGCATTGAAGATCAAACTCCTAGCATTCGTTTCAAGTTATACTTCAAATACTCCTTATTGCACCGCTTTTCCATCAACAATTTGATCCTGTGTGTGAAGTCTTCCTGGCACCAAATATTAGTTATTCTTAATATATTTGCCCAATGCAAACACCATAATGCAGGACTTTCAGGAATGTTATAATTTCCATTAGTATCAGGATATGAAATGGTATCAAAACTACAGTCATCCCGCTTATCATAATTTTTAGTCCCATACTTCAATGCCTTCTATCCTTATGTCCAAGTGTTGTAATGAAGCTGCATCATCCATCACCTCTCAAGTTCTCCTTGTTTAGAACAAGTTCATTGGTACAGATATTTCTCCTGTTGATACTTAAGTGTTTGACTGACAGAGTGACTGACTGGAAGACATGTGCATTTGTGTAAGCTCTGAAACCTATGGTCAACATAAACTAAAAAAGTAATCAACTAAACCAAAATTTCAGCTTTCTAAAGTATACTGCTGTGTATCCTTAGAAATAGGCTTCAATGTATATCCTAAAATTGCATATGCTTGTGCCATTCAAGGAAATATTCCATTGGCAACAAGAGGAATTATCGTAACGACTTTGATAGCAGCTTACTGAGTGTCTAAATCTGAGTTGTTTGGTGGCAGGTCTAATTTTGTTTTCATTCAGGAGTTTGAAATGTGCCAGTGTTACATCTATTGAAACAACAGAAAAAATTAAAATGCAATCAGATTGCTGGATTCATACCCCACCTCATTTATAACCTATATAAAATAGGCTATCACTGTGACCCATATACTTGACCTAGTGACCTATTTTTGTTTCAGGACACATCTTTAGGTAAAGATATATGTGTGCATGATGTTTCATTAAGCTAAGTTAAACAGTAAAGGAATTATAGCTTGGAAATGATTTTATAAGGATATGTCACTGTGACCCAGATACTTGACCTAGTGACCTATTTTTGTTACATGAAATACCCTTATACCAAGAAGCACCTGTGTGTAAAGTTTCACTGACCCTCTGGACCCTAAGTATTTTACCACTTAATGTAGTTAATGTAACTATAAGAATTTGGTTTCCTTCCTATTGAATTCATTGGCACTTGTTTGCACTTTTTGACTGGTATTTTTTTCTCATCATGTCACTAACACATATGATGTCATGAAAAATGCCTGTCAAAGAAGTGTCAACACTCGCTGATAAAAACATGCGGTAGAACGGATGTTCAATTCTTTAAGTAAATAAGCCAGGTGATCAACACACACACACATCCCATGTTTGTAACTATAACCAATCACAGATTATAAATATGATCGGTTAGTATATGTTGCTAGGATAAATGCATTGACGTGTATATACCTTGGTGCATTAGTCCTGGCACATGAATGCAGTGTGTATTTTTTTATTCTTACTGTTCATATGTACAGTCCCTCATCCATGCATCTAGATATATAATGTATGTATGCATGTGATCTGTGCTTGTAGTGGAAAGGACATCAGGATAATGCAAAATGGACCCTTAATTCATACTCTTCATATAATTTCATCTTTATATGCAAGACATACATTACTCCTTCATTTATTTTACTGGTTGTGGATTCACAACTATAGCCTTACAGATTTACCAGTTATTTCAGCACCTGGTTCCACATTTATATATTACATAAATGTTTATATGCATATTGTCTTGGTTAAATATTAAGCATACACGAGCAGCCCTTGTCAGAGATACACATTCTGGTTTTGCAGGCTCCAAAATGTGTTCTGCTAATTACCTGCTGAAGACCAATTGTCATGTTTCCCGTTGATCCAGCATTTTTCAAAAATAATCTTTTTGAGCATGTTTTGGTAAAATTTAAAATAAAAACAGGAGGATCCAAAGGATCTATGTCTTCCGCTACATCATGTGTTGTCACAATCACTAGTAACTTGTTTCGGTGTTAGTGGGTGTGTTTCGGCGTTTCAGGGCGGTTCCCGGCGTTACATAGCATTTGCCGGCGTTGCAAACGCCTGCAAACGCCGACTAACGCTGGCAAATGCCAAAATCCAATTAAGCCTTTTGGGGCTCGGCATTTGCCGGCGTTAGTCGGCGTTTGCCAGCGTTTGACACCCTTTCAACGCCGGCAAACGCTGTGAAATGCCAACTAACGCCGACTACCGCTGGCAAACGCTCTGTAGTCCTCTCAACTAGCAAACTCAATGGGATACATGTAAAATTTGTATTCAGTTGAACTGGGATTAGAAGGATCCATGGAAATTTGTGTCTTGTACTTGTACTAATCATTAATGCACTTTTATTTTATATACTCATGGGCAATACAACATAATTATCTTTAATATTATGATGATGATTTATCCATTGAGGTGTATGTGCATTGAATGACTTTGCTCATAATCACTGATATATATATATTTTGGTCACTCCAATCTTGGTTGCAAAGTAAAGACAGACAAACAACCGTGTTCTCAATTTTATTTAAACACAGCACAGCAATTTTTTATTGTTTGTACCACACAAGTCAGCAATGCATAGCTTTGTGCTAGCATAGATGTGAATCCCTGTGAATATAATACATGGAATTTACATGGAGAGCAGTACAGTTACCTACATGTACAAGTCCACCTTTTGAGAGGGCACTGTCAGCTTCTCCTGCAGGTCAGGTGACCTTTCAAGTATAATTAATGGTGGCCTCACCATACTTAGGCTATGCCTAGTATAAAACCACCGGCCTAGTACAGATGACAACGACCACTGTACAATGTCTGCTGGCCTTGAATACAGTCATCCCCCTCTTATAAGCCCCCCCCCCCCCCCAAGAGAGGCCACCCCCTCTACAAAGGCCACTTTTCCATGCAGCAAGTATGGCATTTTCATTGAAAATTACCCCTCAAGAGAGGCCACCCCACTTATAAGGCCACTTTTCCAGTGCATTTGGAGTGGCCTTTAAATATAAGAGGGGGACCACTGTACATGATATTGATCAATGTCACCAATGTCAACCTTTTGGGGACCAATACATGAGCCAGTATATGTAAACCACCCTTCAATGTCACTCAAATAAGGTCCAAATTGAATACACCAAAAGAAACCCCATGGGTACTTTCCTATTAGCTTTCATTTAGCAGTAACCATGGGCTTAGGATGTACCATGTCCAAGATATGAGCCAGCATATATGATGGACAACAAATCATCCTGTAAGCTCAGCTGATAGCAAGGTCAGCTGAGCTATCAATAAATTCTCCAGTGTTTGTGTAATCATTATATTTTTAGGTAGGCACAGAAAGGCACAGAGGGCAGAGAACTGAGCTAACAGGGTTAAGGTGTGATAACTGATGATATCGACCTACTGTCGGACGCTCGACTTTAGGAGACAAATCAGGACTTAATAAAGGAAATATAATTGAATTTTATTTTATGCCTTTTTACCAACCAAAGGTACATTTGTAACAAAATCTCTCCCCCAGGTCTTCAATTAGCATGATTAGAGTGGCACAAATCTCAAAGAGTCCACAGGGCTTCGATCCATATATACATGTAGGATGCCAGATCCTCATGAACCCATGGCAAGGTCTTGACTCATATTTGTCAAAATCATTGAGTTTTGCCAATGAGACAACCAATCAAACAATGTCAAGAAAATAAATCTGGAAAGAGTGGCAGTGGAGAAAACTTAACAAGGTCAACAACACTCACTTGAGATCATTAAGCTGTCATGTCTCACCAATATGGCGACAATAAATTAATTGTTTTAAGGGAATAAATGCAATATATGTGTTTACTTGTTTGTTATTGGTACCAAATAATTATACAAAACCTACCATACAGTGGTTTCTGTCTTATGAAGTAAATCCCAACTGCACCAGAAATGTGGCATTAACAGAGGGGTGACCTCTTGGGGGTGGGGGGAAGTGAAAATAAAATACTTGTTGAACAGTGAAGTGCATATGGTTTCTGGAGAGGTGGTCATGCTGGCCTTTCAGTAGTTATAAGGGGAAGACAAACAGCTATTGAAATATGGTATAGTTCAAGCGTGTGTCCACACACACTTTTCTGTTTTTCCTTCTCTCTCTCTCTCTCTCTCTCTCTCTCTCTCTCTCTCTCTCTCTCTCTCTCTCTCTCTCTCTCTCTCTCTCTCTCTCTCTCTCTCTCTCTCTCTCTCTCTCTCTCTCTCTCTCTCTCTCTCTCTCTCTCTCTCTCTCTCTCTCTCTCTCTCTCTCTCTCTCTCTCTCTCTCTCTCTCTCTCAGCAAATTTGCCCGATAATTTTCTCGGACACTACTTTACCAAGGAGGTTATACATAGAAACCCCAAACTTGTCATGATTGTACCCCCATACAAGGAGTTTGTCATTTCAACTTGGACTCGAGGGGTTGTTGACCATTGCACATGTAGTGAATCTAAAACAAAAATTGTAGCAATTTACATTATGCTAATTAGCAGTATTTGAAATTTTCAATCTTGAATATCTTCAAAGCTATAATTGATAGAGATAATTATTCCAACTTCTCCTAGGGGGTTGTTGACCATTGCGCACCTAATGATTTAAAAATGAAAGTTATAGCAATTTAAATTATGCTAAATAGCACCATTAGAAATTTTAAATCTTGAATAACTTCAAAGCTATAATAGACAGAGATGCCATCCCAACTTCTACTTCTGTGTCATGGAATAGTTGTACACTGCCATACAAATATACATGTACTTTGAAGACACACACACACTGATTTGCTATGCAGCATCATCTTTCCAAGTTTGTGAATATATTGATCGGTACTAGCTGTAACAGCAGTTCTCATACTTGCATTATTTATTTTCAACCTTTACAAATGTATCTGCACTAAATTATTATAGTCTCGACGTTCATTTTGTTCTCATATAATGGCTCTTCCTTCTACTTTGATTACAGCTCGCTGACTAATAAAAAACTTGAACTGCATGTGCATTTTCCCATAGTCAATTAACGGTCAACTGTCATTTTACAGCATCTTAAATCTTTACAGTATGCAATTTTCTGCAGATAAAAAACCAAACATATCTGAAAACATTTTGCCAGCAAACCCTGCAGTAGGGTGTTATGAGGGGGTAAGGAGGGTGGGTGCCTGGTATGCTGGTACAAATAATAATTTTGCCCTAGTAGAAGGTATGGAAAATAAGAAAATGTACAAATAATGGTTGGTACAAAGTACGGAAATTAAAAGGGATTCTAGTAAGTACAGCAAATAAAAATTTTCAGTATACACTAGCATGGACCCCCCCCCCCCCCCGATTACGATGGTGATGGATGTACACATGCAATGTCATGCAGCCTTGAAAGCTGCAAAGAGAATTTACATGTTTTGTTGCACACTGACGTGAATGTGCCACTGTTTGGTACAATACCACAGTCACACAGGCCAGCAAGCAGACAATGACATGCACAACACACTCTACAATCACCTCATTCCTTCACTGATTTGATTTGCCCCTTTTCCTCTTTGGCAACAAGTCCCTCACACGATAAAATCAAGCAAGGTACAGCTAGTATACGTACTTTCACAGATCAATCAGCGTGACTTATATATATATATATATGGACATTCTGCGCTACAAAATGTTCAGAGTAATTCTTGTCGAGATATGGTTCATCATTTTCACAAATTTCAAACACTACAATGTACTACACCACACAGGAGCGGGTTGATGGGGGATATCATTTTGAAAATGCAGTAGAATGATGGTTAGAAAGAACTGCATCCAATCTAACATATGTCCCATGTGGGAGATATGCTTGAGATCACGATGCTACCAATAGGGAGATATGAGGTCACAATGCCACCAGCTAATTACAGGTTTATGCGGCAGATTAAACCTTGCCGTATGAGCACATTTTCACAAATTTTTATTTAGAATGGTGCATTCCGGTGCATTTTGCGAGCTACATTTTGAGAATTTTTTTTATTAATTTAAACTAGAACAGGCTGATTTTCCAACAGAAAATCAAATGTCTCCCCGTGCGCCCTTATTTTTGTAAATAGGCAGACCGATACCAATGATCTACAGATATATTGAAGGTACACTCTTTATGGACATTTCAAAACGTTGATTTTTGACCAAATGCCCACGTGACCTTGAAAAATAGGTCAAGGTCATACATTTGCAGTTACAAGCAAGGTCTTACAAAATTCTTACATAGAAACATAATCACACAAAATGTCAACCTCTTTAAGACAAATCTTTCTCGAGTGCATCTGCAATGTTTTTTAAAAGTGGCCATGTGACCTTGAAAATAGGTAAAGGTCACCCATCTACAATCCCAACCTAGTTGGTATTATGGTACATAAACATGCAAAATTCCAACCTCCTAAGTCAAATCCTTGCAGATTTGTTGCTGGCATGTTAATTTTAGATGACATGCCCACGTGACCTTGAAAAATATGTCAAGGCCACCAATCTGCAATCCCAAGCAAGAAAATATATAGGAACATCTTCACATAAAATTTCAACTTCCCAAGTCAAATCTTCCTTGAGTTATCACGTCTACATTGATTTTAGATGAAATGCCCACGTGACCTTGAAAAATAGGTCAAGGTCATACATCTGCAGTTACAAGCAAGGTCTTACAAAAGTCTTACATAGAAACATAATCACACAAAATGTTAACCCAAATCTTTCACGAGTGCATCTGCAATGATTTTTAAATAGTGGCCACGTGACCTTGAAAATAGGTCAAGGTCACCCATCTACAATTCCAACCTAGTTCATATTATGGTACATAATCATGCAAAATTTCAACCTCTGAAGTCAAATTCTTACGGAGTTATTGCGTCCGCATCAATTTTACATGACATGTCCATGTGACCTTGAAAAATAGGACAAGGTCACCCATCTGCAATCTCAAGCAAGGTTTTATATAAAAACATCTTCACAAAAAATTTCAACTTCCCAAGTCAAATCTTTTTTGAGTTATCGCATCCGCAACACACACGTGTTGAAGAAGGAGGAGAAGAAGAAGAAGAAGAAGAAGAAGAAGAAGAAGAAGAAGAAGAAGAAGAAGTTGAAGAAGAATAAGCGGAAGAAACAGACACAAAAAACAATATGTTTGAGAGTGAAAGCTTTGAAATTTTAAATTTTTGTCCAGTATACTTCTGAATCATAAGTATTAAACTGGGAGCAATGACCATTTTGGCAGAACACCAGCTTTTGAAATTCGTACATAGAGTTGTCCGCCAAAAGCAAGAGGCCTGGAGTACATCTAAGGAGTGACAAACAATGTTTGCATTTGTAGCTATATGCTAAGGAAAGCTACTGATCCAGTCTCAGATGTAGTCTTCATTTTACTCTTTCAGTGCCAACTGCGACTTAAGTCAACTACTTAAAATGAACTGCTCTGACTTATGATCAGGATGCTCGAGTTGCACTCCTGGTAACAAGACCTTTCATTGAAGTACCACCATGCTGTAGTTACATGGAATAAAATACTCTTCATGGAACGGATTACCATTTGTGCCCACAATCTTTTTTTCCTCATTTCTGCATTTTTTGGTTTAAACTTCACGGTAGAACACTTTACAGACAATTTCAATACTGTTGTTTATGAAATGAAAGAGCAATTTTGTCCTTCTTGAGACATTACGGTAACATTGGCCACTTGTGCGCCACTAAGACAACCTGCAAATAAATACTTCCAAAGTTTCATAACAAGTTTAAAGATAACAAGAGGACACTGGTTTGCCATAGAATGTGGTTCATTATAATGTGCATCCCTGCCAAAAATTATTGATTAAGCTGCAATGGATCCTTGTTAAGATATTCTGGTAACGTTTATGCCTTGTGCAAGACTAAGACGGCCTTGAAACAAGATATGTTTGTAAAAGATAGATGCCCCCCGCCCTCATTACCCTTGCCCTCGCTACCCTATTGATAGTGGTAGATGGGGCACTCATGACCTTGCAAAATTAGTGAAGATGAAATAAAATCAAGGTCACCAAACTTTAAACTTCTTCTAGCCCTTAGCAAGAACTATAGACCTGTAAAGTATCCCAGTCCTAACTTTGAAACTTCTTGAGTTATTGTGCCCAAAACCACAGGAATTCTACAATCTTTCTGTGACCCTGAAAACTGGGTCAAGGTCACCCATCTTCAAACTCAAACTAGCTCTTAGAGAGAACCATAAAGCTGTGCAATATAAAAGTCCTAGCTCAAAGGTATAAGTTATCATGCAGAAAGCATGAAACCATATTCAGTAAAGTGGCTCTGTGACCTTTGAAATGAGGCCAAGGTCATCCATCTTCAAACTTCTATGAGCCCCAAATATGGACTATAATCTTGTGCAATATAAAAGTCCTAGCTTAAAAACCTCTTCAGTTATTGTGCGGAAACCAAAGTTAACTCAGGTACCACTGTGACCTTGGAAATTAGTCAAGGTCACCCATCTTCAAACTTTGCCTAGCTTTTGGCTAGAATAATAGACCTGTACAGGATCAAAGTCCGAGCTGAAAAACTTCTTGAGTTATTGTGCAGAAACCACAGGAATTCTACAATCTCTCTGTGACCCTGAAAACTGGGTCAAGGTCACCCAGCTTCAAAATCAACCTAGCCCTTACAGAGAACCATAAAGCTGTGCAATATAAAAGTCCTAGCTCGAAGGTATAAGTTTTCCAGCAGAAAGCATGAAACCATATTCAGTAAAGTGGTTCTGTGACCTTTAAAATGAGGTCAAGGTCTTCCATCTTCAAACTCCGCCTAGCCCCAAATATGGACTATAATCCTGTGCAATATAAAAGTTCTAGCTTAAAAACCTCTTCAGTTATTGTGCGGAAACCAAAGTTAACTCAGGTACCACTGTGACCATGGAAATTAAGTCAAAGTCACCCATCTTCTAACTTTGCTTAGCTTTTGACTAGAATGATACATTTGTACAGTATCAAAGTCCTAGCTCAAAAACCTCTTGAGTTATTGTGCCGAAACCACAGTCTACCGACTGACCGACCGACCGACAGACCGACGTGTGAATTAAGCTATATGCCCCACCTTCTTCGAAGGGGGGCATAATAAATACTTTAAAGTTTCATAAAAAGTTTACAAATACAAAGAGGAAGTTGGTTTTATACAGGAACCTGGTCCATCATAAGATGCATCTCTCACAAAAATTTGTAAAAGCTGCAGGCAATACTTTTTGAGATATGGCATCAACGTCATCAGGGTTGATGCCACTCAGATGGCCTTCAAATAAATACATTTAAAGTTTCATAAAAAGTTTAAAAATAATCAGAGGAAGCTGGTTTTTGATAGGAACCTGGTCCATTAAGAGGTTCTTCTGTGACAAAAATTTGGTAAAGCTACGGTGAATATTTTTTGAGATATTATGGTATAACATTGTCCCTTGTGCGCCACATAAACGGCCTTGAAATAAATACTTTTGAAGTTTCATACAAGGTTTCAAAATAATAAGAGAAAGCTGGTTTTCAATAGAGACCTGGTCCATTATAATATAAGGTGCATCTCTGACAAAAATTTAGTACAGCCATGGTGAATATTTTTTGAGATATTTCAGTAACATCGACAAGATGCACAGATGGACGGACGATGCAGGGGGTGACAATACCCTCTGGCATTTTATGTGCTGAGGGTGAAAATAATTCAGGTCAAAAGCATGCCTGTAAAATATACCGTAAATTCTCTAAGTGATGCCACGGTTTGTATTACAACACGTTTTTATTCCAAATTGATGAAGTCAGGATACGTCTTCTAATAGAGTGTTTTCCCCTGCACCATGACTTGATGAGCTATTATGGTAGCTTCATGAGTACACTACTACACATACCAAGAGGCGAGAACATACAACATCATAAGGTTTAGTGATAATAGAAGGGTTGCATTTTTAATATACCTACTTTTTATTGATAAATGTACCAAGACCGAAAAGAGGTAACAACATGCTTCAGTAATATTGATAAAATGAGGTAAAAAATGATTGGCGAGTCATACAGTACCAATCAAAAGTCTTTTAACCAAACGCACATTGCTCCTGCTGTGACCAGGTTATGACTCAGCCGAGTGTTTGTTCCCGCGTGGACAAGCAAGGTGCACGGCAGAGTCCTCAAGCTTCCGCGCCCGGCTAACTTCTGCATGTGAGGACCTTTCCTCATGTGAACATGTGCATAGTTCCTTGTCACATTGATGGTAACTTTATGAAATAAGAAGGCCTATCCTTTGCTAAATAAAATCTATCTTGGTCTGTCTATAGCCTACCATAATTGTAACTGTAACTGCTCCCCAGGAATTCCTTGTTTTTTGCTTTAATATATACGGATACAGGTAAAAACGCCACGCCTGAGGATCATCAGCTATTTGTTTGTACTTGTATGCAGCATAAGTAACATAACATATACATACAAACATATAAGTTATAACTGATGATTCTACTGCATCCGTTGGGGCAGGCCCCTCACTGTTTTTTGTTTTTGTTTTTCCTTAATTTGGTCTGACCGGGGTCCAAGTACATCTATATTGGAGTACCCCCTTGGTAATTAACATGCTTTTCTGGAAGACTATCGGCATGATATGTAACTTTAAGTTCCCGTGCATGACTACATGTACTAATACATGTACGATTGTGCATGACTACTATGTACGATTTTGACCACCGGCGCTCGTAACGTTCGCTTGAAATCTGCATATATCCACAGCAACTGGCCTATAATTGTCAAAAATGTCCCACAAAATCCATTTCGGGCAAAAAGTCCAACATTCCAGCGCCAAATAACTCGCAAGATCTAAAACTTTGTGAAAAGTGCACAAGCAAAAAATTTTGTATGTGTGTGTGTCGGTCATGATGACGCAGTGGTCATCATTCTGGCACAAGTTATAATTAGCTCTCTCTCTCTCTCTCTCTCTCTCTCTCTCTCTCTCTCTCTCTCTCTCTCTCTCTCCCTCTCTCCCTCCCTCCTTCTCTCTCCCTCCCTCCCTTTCTTTACAGGCAAATTTGTCCGACATTTCATTTGAAAAGTAAATCGCGTAGAAACTCCAAACTTGGCATCATTATACTTCTACAGATGAAGTTTGGCCTTTTTATAATGAGAGGTCATGTTTTTCAAAATTATGCAAATGAGGGCTAATTAAAGTTTTAAATCTTCAATATCTTACATACTATAGTAGATGTGGTTCCGAGTGTTCATGTTCAAGTTAAGCTTTATTTCGTGTCGGTTTCTGGTATAATAAACATTAGCTCGTTAGAGCTGTTTTCTGACATGGTATAAAAGGTATAAAACATAGAAAAATCTAATTTTAAAAACAGGGAGTACCACTAAGTTTATAAAATACAAGATAGATCAGCAACAATGAAGTAAAATGAAGTAGATCTGCCATACAGCGGCCAGGTAGATCAGCAGGGACCTGCTGCCATCCTCGATGGGCACCTGCTGGGCCACTCGGCCACCACACAGCATACATAGCCCCCATTACTAAATAAATATACGGAGGTTTATTTCCTTGCTCTACATTTGCATTCGATTCCGTTCCAGTTTTCGAGTAGACTCTTAAACTGGCTGAAGCTGGAACTTATGAGTGTATAGGAATTCGATCATAGCAAGGTAAACGTCATCTCAAATGTCAAGGTCATGTCAAGGTCAAAGGTCAATTTTAGGCCAAACTGTCATTTTTGAGCTCAAGGTTCACTTCAGGTAGAGGTCATATCAAGGTCAAAGGTCATTTCCAGGTCAAAGGCCACTTTCAATGGTAGCTTTCTTCTACCCATAACTTGGTCAATTTTTATCCAACTTTGATCATTTTGGGTTCATATTGTAACTATTGTAACACTGCACATTTTTGAAAGGTACATGTGACCTCTAAAGGTCAAAGGTCAAGGTCATTTGGACCTTTGAAAGTTTCATCCAGTCATAACTTGGCCAATTTCTATCCGATTCTAATCATGTTGGACTCAAACTGTTGGTATTGTAACACTACACATTTTTATAAGAACATGGAACCTCAAAGGGCAAAGGTCAAGGTCATTTGGCCCTTTGAAAGTTTCATCTTGCCATAACTTGGTCAATTTTCTATCTTGAATAACTTCAAAGCTATAATAGATAAAGATGCCATTCCAATTTCTACTCCTGTGTTATGGAATAGTTGCACATTGCCATAACAACATGCTTTGAAGACACACACTGATTTGCTATGCAGCAAATCATCTTTTCTAGTTTATTTATTTATTTATTTATTTATTAATTAATTTATTTATTTACCAGAGTTACCGGCCCATGGCATGCATGGGCTAACTGGTCCTTGCATATCAAGGGTTAACCAACTCGGTGCTGAAAGCGAAGCACTGGTCACTGATCTCACATGTAACTTGTAAGTTTTACTTGTAAATTTGGACAATCGTACTGGTGGGCCTCGACTTGTACTGTAAGAGTAATTCTGTTCATGTTTCTGGAACAAAATTGAATGTGAACAATCCCAACAGCACGACCGCGGTAGCGCCCATCGGTCTCAATGAAACAGATGTGTTGCACTATACCTATTAGTTTATTGGCAATAAAATCTTAACACTGAAGGATGGTATTTCTGATAAAGTCCACACAAGTGACCGGACATTGTGCTTTTCGATTTTTTTTTTTATACATATATGGTTGTGGCACACACAGTTGACCAAATCTGTTGACTATAGCTGGTATTCTGAACACCAAAATAATAGTGCTTGTGAAGGATGATTCGTAAACTGTGATGCTGAAAGTGGATCTGCATGTACATGTACCCTGTTATTTTACTGTGCAAAATAAGTGGAAAAGATCACTTTAGTTTAGATTCATGTCCAGTCGGATCCCACGTTAATAATATATCAAGACAGTGATGACAATTGGCCATTTAATGAAATTGATTATATACTTTACAGTACTGTCAGTGGGTATACATGTAAACATCTTTTCATCTCGGTCCGCTGCGGCCGTGTCCACAGGCGCAGCATGTCCACAGGGCAACTCTCCCAAGTCAGCGCCGTTGCCAGCGCGGAAAGTGCTCGGTCCTTGGCTGCATACTGCCTTGGTCAGCACGTAGAGGTGTTAAAAGACTTTGATCGGTGCTGTACACATGAAACTCAGGTGGGAACTTTTCATTTTAATTACTTTAAATCAGCAGCCTGAAGTCCGAGTGCATCTTCTAGTAGGGTTTTCTGCTGAACAAAAATGACAGAGATTAAAACCTTGTAGATGTCCCTAAGTCGGTGTGCGTCTTCTAATAGAGATGGGTCTTCCCATCTAGAATTTACGGTAATAGTCCTGGGGCTGTATTCACAAAGAGCTTATCTAATCCTGAATTTAATCCTAAAATGAAAGTCTTGAACCTGCCTTTGAGCATTGAACTACTGAATTGTTGGCCTAATGTTTGATCTAACTTAAAATTGCAAGATTAATTAATCTATGTTCTCGGCTGTAACATAAACTTTGAAATTCAAGTCTTCATTTTATTAAATCAATCATGATTTAATCCAGAATTAATCCTAGGTCAAAAGATTACGTACTGGATTAACCTAAGGTTGATTTAATAAAATGAACCTGTAAATCCTTAAGTTCATATTATAGCCAAGAGCATATATTGGCTAATCCTTGAAGTTTTGATCAAACATTTAGCCAAGGATTAAGTAATTAAAACCACAATGATTTTAATTTTGGGGTTAAAGTTAGGATCAGATTAAATTCTTTGGGAATACGGCAACAGGTCAACAGCTTTTGCCAAGGAAAACTCTTCACTCAGTCCAACGTGTGGCACTAAAAGAGTTAACGGGGAAATTAATGGTTAAAGAGAAAGTGAGCTGCCAGGCAGCAGCAAGCTCAGCTTATCCTTCATGGGTTTGGGTGAATGAAAGTCAAATGAGGTAAGAAAAGAACTGGAGAATTCCAGTGTGTCCCAGCTGGTGGTCCTTCTGTCTGCTCCTCTGGAATAATTGGCATGTGCTGTGAAGTCTGGACACCAGTTTATAGTCTGACAGAGAAAAAGAGGAAAATCGTGGTAATTGGGAGGTACAGTGGTACCTGCTGTATGTGGCCACCCCTTCTGCCAAGAAAAAGTGGCCACATACAGCAGATGACCTGTCACCACAGGTAAATTTTACAAAGAAGTTGACTCCCATGTCCAAGCCTATAGTGACCACAGAAAGCAATGTGGCTGCTCACAGCAGAGGTTCATACAGCATGCAGGTACCACTGTATATGGTAAGTTAGGATCATCAGTCACCCATAGGCAATATATATAGAATTAAATATGGCATTCTAAAGACCTATGTTAATATATTTATTTTCATTTATATAAATTTTCAAAGGCTTTTGCATTTCCGACATTCAATTGAAATTTATATTTTATTATGTTGGGCACAGTTTCTATTAAACCTAACAGTATGTTAAAATACCATTTTCCTATGTTTTTGCTATCATGGTTTTGTTCCATCAATGAAACAATTAATTAAGTGAAAAGAAAAATGCGGGGAAATTATAGGAAACTCCAGTATTTACATTCTAACATTTGAGATTGTTAGTAAATACCAATTTTGATTGAAGAGAAGCTGTGTGTGTCCTGAAGGCAGTGGAGACCAGGAATTGGAGCTGATGACCTGTGCCTTTTACATGATTGCATGTTGACTGAACAACCACAGTATAACACAATGCAGGAAAACATTGCGCAACTTGTAACCACATGTGACCAGGTGACACATGTACAATTGTGCATTAGTCATGTTAGTTGTGAAGTGTCTGCATCAGGCACGCTTGTTGTCTCTTACATAATGACTTGCCACCAAATCTATCAACTATATACCACAGTATGCTAAAGGGGCATTATTAAATGCGTATAAATCGATATTTTACTGTACAAATTAAAGAACTGCAAACACTCACCCTTTTTTTTCTGAACGGGTCGGTGTGTGGTTTAAATGTAACTATTTTCTTTCTGACTTTCTGGATAAAATCAACTTGGCAACAAAATATATCCAAAATATCTAAATGTCAAAATCACCTCAAAGCCCCTTCAGCCAGTGAGAGATTTTTTTTTTTTTTTAATTTAAAAATAAATAAAAAGGTAAATTAAAAAACAAAGCAAATCAGCAATTCCTGATCACCAAAATAATTTGGAGGGATTGGATTATCAACTGAAAGTTGTATAAAATTTGAGGAAATCCTTGGATCAATTGTTTTCCCCATATGTAGCCCCCCATAAATGTTTAACAGTAAACATGGACCTAGACTCCACCATTAATATTAAAAAAGATGTCAAACCATGACTCCATGTCATTGACTTCAGTGGGAGTTCCTGTACTGTGGTATATGGATACATGTGTGCAAGAGCATTGCCTCCATGACCTTGAGAAAATAGGTTATATGGTCATTCATAAAATACAAAAACAAAAATAAATGATATACATTTGTGGTACATTTGGAAAGATCTCTTATTCTTTCTCAAAATATTGAATTTGATGTGTTTTTGACACATTTCAGTCCATATTTTGCAAAATACTGCACATGTTGTAGGTACATGGAGCACCACAAAATTTTGATGCATATTCCTTTTTCCCCTAATCAATATTCCTATCATGTTTCATGATGCTGCACAAAAACCATTTAAAAAACATTGACTCAAAATTTGCACATTTTGGTCCATATATTTATAAACCTATCTGATACATCCCAAAGGACCAGGCCGTAAAACCCGATAAATATGTCCGACCCTTTGAAACCACCGGTGTCAAGACACCCATTTTCAGGACCATCCCGAAAATTCGACCTCAAACGGTTAAAGAAAAGAAAAAAGTGATCCCAATCATCGTCGTGCCACTCAACAGAAGACAACGATACCACAACGGGTTTCCGGGCCAAGCACTGCCACGTAAATTTTTGACTTTTCGAAAATGGCACCAGGACTTAATCAATCAAATACCTACATTGAAAAATGATCTCTACCTGTCAGACGAAGAAACAAACGGACCACCAACCCCCTATGAACTTTATTGTTTATTTGCAGATGTTTAACCAGTAATCACCAGTGACGAGCAGTTAGGCCTATACTAGACTTCAACATGGCTTCATTGAGCTACCATGCAGTCAGCCAACCAAGGACAATTTACTTACCTGTTACAAACCAGAGTCAATCCTGGATGTCTAGACATGCAGATAAAACAGCTGAACCAAGGACAAATACTCACCTGACCCTAATTGGACATTCATATTTAATTAAAAAGTTCTATGCTCTTCATTATTAGAACAGTGATATACACACGGACAATTTAAAATGATGGTTTTAAACACTTTATTATTCATGGTAACATACACAGGGACTCCAAAGTTGCACTGATCTTTCTCCATTGATTTTAAAGCAATTTACGCCCTCGTTACCAGCATCCACCATGGATCTCTCATGAAAATTAATTGATTTGGTACTGGTCACTACGTAATCTTTTCAAAATATCAACATTACCATTTCTGTTCACTGCCATATTATAGGCGATGAACAACGTTGATACAATGTAACGAGTGACGTCATAATACTTTGCACGCAATAATCTGAGACAGTCAATGCAGGACGTTGTATCCTCTTTTGATCTATAGTTGCTTCCTCTTTAGGGTACTTAACCAAATAACACATTAATAAAGTTTGAATTCCTCTGCCCCCTGAAAAAGGGACCTCGTCCCGAAACGCGTCGGGGAGGAATTCCAATAAATATTGTATATAATTGTCCTGTGGTCTACATGTATTTGTTGGATTTGGATTTATTGTGCCTTTTTAACTACATGTATTTTCTTCCTGACTCCCCTGCATCCTCTTAGGATCCAAATAGATACACACTACTTAGGCCCATTCGCCCGACGTGTTGCCTAGGTCTACCTTGCTGTTCCATATATTTATTGTATAATAATATGGCTGGCAGCACCAATATCCAACTTGACTGAGATTTTTAAACCTGCAGCCTTTGCAAGTTCTGAAAATTCTATGGGTCCAATTGAAAACTGAACTGTATCGCCTTCACCAGCAAAAGTTTAAAGACAGACAGAAGGATGGACAGACATGAGTAAAGCTAGAACTGAGCACTCTGTGATCAGCAGTCCTGCACATGTTAGCAGTGTGGGCCTGGGTGGACCTGCAGACAGTCTGTGAATTGTTTGGACTGTGGGCAGCTGAGGGTCAGGATCCATGTAATTAATACGCAACCTGAAGAGGGCCAGGCTGACATCAGAGACAGAGCACACAATGTCTTCACCACATTCCAAATGGTACTTTAACCAGACATCAGCTGTAACCCGGGCCATCACTTCATATGTCCGTTGTACCAGATTAGTCCAGCAGCTGATGAGACTGTTCATCTGTTGGTTGTGCACCATATGCCAGCGTCAATGTGTAGCTGAAGGCCTTGCTACATTTAATTGTTTTCATGGACAGACATTTCACAGCACACACCTATAGATTCAAATTCCAACTTGACTACATGAATGAAAATATGGAAGGAATCATTTCATATTTGGTATATCCAGACTCGCCCTATTACCTTGCCATAAATCACGGCTGACATCAGGAGGGTCCCTGGTATAAATCCCAGCCAATGGTTAAGAATAAGTTTTTGATTTTGTGATGCAAACTATGGCCAAAAATGCACGACTGATTGGCAGAAAAACAAACCACTCTGTAAGACACATGATGTGCAGTCAACTGTTACATGCAGGTGTCCCGCCAACCATTATTCAACCGCTGAGCGGGCACAAAAATGTGCAGTCCGTGAACAATTATGCAACATTAAGCCGAAATCAACAGCATGCCATGTGCAGCATTCTTCAGGGAAATCCTTTTTTTCAGGGACCTCTAGCATCTGTCCAAAACACTCCCTAGACTCTTGTCTTCATCGTTTGTCCCAGCTGACATAGCAGCTAGCCACTACCCAGTGCCTTCGGGCAATGCTCACAATGCTGCCATCAGTGATGGGGCCAATCTGATGGCCCTCAGTCAGTTGCGCTCCACCGGTGCATACTTTGGAATATTATTAATGTTTGCTGGTACAACATTCCAAGGCAACGTGACCTTCCAATTCTCCTCTCCACCCAATTAATTCCATGCAGAAATAATTAAAAAGTGTCTTTTCGTCAAGATTTTTGCCTGACCGTTTAAAAAAATCCGCCATTAGGCCTCTGGTTGACCACTTTTCTTTGTTGTTTAAATTTTATATTCATATGTGCGGCATGACTGTTTCCAAGTACCATGTAATGTGGTGAAATAAAATGTTACACGTGATATAAATTGTCTTTTTTCTTTCTTAATGGACCGTAGGGGATAAATACAAAGTAACCCTTGTCCTTAATCTGTTTAGTCCGAATCTCCCTCGTTGTTTACGTGCCTGATCACCCGCGTGCTCTGTGCTTGGGTGATCAGGCACACAGGCAGGCAAACAACTTGGGGGATTGATGGGTTTGATAGATTAACGACTCGGGTAATTTTGTCTATATATCTTAAGTGTGAAAACAAAAAATGGGTAGGAACGGAGATGCAACAACCATCCAACCAAATCTTCCCAGTGCTGTTGCCCAGCATGGATGTGTTTTCATCAATTGACACAATATGCTACAACTGGTGTCACTACAGTGTACATGTACATGTAGGTTAGATTTCCACACGGGGAGGGGCAATATGATACTCAGCTAGCCAAGTTAGGCCAAAGAAAATAAATAGTGTGTTTGAGGTTACATGCCAAAAATAAATAGGGTAGGTAGGTAGGCTTTTTTTTTTTTTTTTTTTTAATTTTTGCTCTGAAAACAGAAGAAAAGTGACTTAAAATGGATAAATTGTGCATTTCATGAAGAAAATCTGCCTAGATTTTTTTTTTTTTTTTGAAAATCAATAAAAAGTTTTAGGGTAGGGGGGTTTGGGCAAGGGTCGGTAGGGAAACCCCAAACACAGACTTTTTTTTTTTTTGGCCTTAGATACTTGACAATTGTTTCTTGTTTGATTGATGATCCAGTATACACATGCTGCCAATTCCTTATTGTCTGCATTTCCACTCTACCAAGAGGCTGTTACTTCTCACAGACTACTCCCCCTTTACATCAGTCTGGGGGGGGGGGGGGGGGGCTCTTCCAGCCTTGATGGTCAACCTGAACACAGGCAATCTTTATCTCAAATTGATTAAATTACCTGCTAGGCAAAAACCAGGGACTGCAAATGACTTTCCAGGGTTTAAAATCCTTTCCTCCTCAAATTGCCCAAAAGCACCCACTTGTAAGTCATCTGCTTTTAATAACTGTAATTTTTCTTACACATGGTGTTATGAGACAGTTTGCGTATGATATGACAAATTGTAGACAGGAAATCAGGGTGGTCGATCCGCGGCAGGTCAACAGCTTTCCACGGTGACAGCTAGAGGAGCATTGTGCTCATGCCTTAACAAGATGAGCAATACACTGACTCAGTCTTATCCTGACCAGGAGAGGGTTAATACTGATCATACAGGTATTGTATGACAGACCAGCCTGCAGTTCCTTCTTTTTGATGGGTGTCCCTGTACAAAGTGGTGGATACATTCATATATTGCTACAAACATAGGCTAGATACCAACAGCATCATGTCCTGGGTTACTCTAGTTTACATAATCTTCCATCTTAGCTTAATAGCTCAATTACGTCAGGCCATACACACACTAATACAGGACATGCAATTAGACCTGCCAGACGGGCCACTGGCAAATGATGGATTTGTACAAGCAGGAATCATTATGCAGGCAATATAAGCATGTAAACAGCAGCATCAGCTACTGGTCCCCTCTGGCTGCTGGCTTTGATCTCTGCAGTTTTACTAATACATGTACAGTGGTCCTCTCCTCACTCTCTCACTGCCAACTGACACTCTAGTCGCACTACTAAAACTGCTGCACTGGAATTATGATATGGATGCTAGATTTATGTTCCTCACATGCAAAAGACCTCTCATCGATTATGTCCATATTGTTACATAGAATACAATAGTCCTGGACCAGCATGCCTGTAGTTGTATAGAATACAATAGTCCTGGACCACCATGCCTATAAATGAATAGAATACAATAGTCCTGGACCAGCATGCCTGTAGTTGTATAGAATACAATAGTCCTGGACCAGCATGCCTATAAATGAATAGAATACAATAGTCCTGGACCAGCATGCCTGTAGTTGTATAGAATGCAATAGTCCTGGACCAGCATGCTTGTAGTTGTATAGAATACAATAGTCCTGGACCAGCATGCCTGTAGTTGCATAGAATACAATAGTCCTGGACCAGCATGCCTATAAATGAATAGAATACAATAGTCCTGGACCACCATGCCTATAAATGAATAGAATACAATAGTCCTGGACCAGCATGCCTATAAATGTATAGAATACAATAGTCCTGGACCAGCATGCCTATAAATGAATAGAATACAATAGTCCTGGACCAGCATGCCTATAAATGTATAGAATACAATAGTCCTGGACCAGCATGCCTATAAATGTATAGAATACAATAGTCCTGGACCAGCATGCCTATAAATGTATAGAATACAATAGTCCTGGACCAGCATGCCTATAAATGTATAGAATACAATAGTCCTGGACCAGCATGCCTATAAATGTATAGAATACAATAGTCCTGGACCAGCATGCCTATAAATGTATAGAATACAATAGTCCTGGACCAGCATGCCTATAAATGTATAGAATACAATAGTCCTGGACCAGCATGCCTATAAATGTATAGAATACAATAGTCCTGGACCAGCATGCCTATAAATGAATAGAATACAATAGTCCTGGACCAGCATGCCTGTACTTGTATAGAATACAATAGTCCTGGACCAGCATGCCTATAAATGAATAGAATACAATAGTCCTGGACCAGCATGCCTATAAATGTATAGAATACAATAGTCCTGGACCAGCATGCCTATAAATGAATAGAATACAATAGTCCTGGACCAGCATGCCTATAAATGTATAGAATACAATAGTCCTGGACCAGCATGCCTGTACTTGTATAGAATACAATAGTCCTGGACCAGCATGCCTATAAATGAATAGAATACAATAGTCCTGGACCAGCATGCCTGTACTTGTATAGAATACAATAGTCCTGGAACAGCATGCCTATAGTTGTATAGAATGTCAACAGGTTTCCTCAGCATCTCTGTTATATAGAATCTCACTGTCCCGGTCAACAGGTTTCCTCAGCGCCCTGAGGAAAGCTGTTGACTACGTCCAAAATGTTGCACTGAAAAAGTTAATAGAGCCACAGCAAGTGCACCAGAAATGTGGCCTGATGGACGCAATGTCCTCTCTTTAAATACGGACAAAATTAAACTGAAAGTACCACAGAAAACATGCCTTGGATTAACATCCCTACTCAGTGGCCATATTCACAAAGAATTTGATCTGATCCTAACTTTAATCCCAAAATTAAAATCAATGTGGTGTGGGCCCTGAACTACTTGATCCTTGGCTCAATGTTTGATTAAAACTTCAACGATTAACCAATACATGCTCTTGGCTAGAATATGAACTTCAGGATTTACAGGTTCATTTTACTAAATCAATCTTAGTTTGATCCAGAATCTAATCTTTTGATCCAGGATTAAAATCTGGATTAAATTAAGATTGATTTAATAAAATGGAAACTTTAATTCCACAGTTCATATTACAGCGGAGAACATAGATTAATTAATCCCGCAAGTTTAGATCAAACATTAGCCAACAATTCAGTAGTTCAAGGCCCAAAGGCACATTGACTTTCATTTTAGGATTAAACTCAGGATTAGATTAAACTCTTTCTGAATATGGCCCCTGATATGCAATGGTCAAGGACATGTGCCAATATTAACCCTCAAACCGCTGATTTAAGACTGAGTCAACAGCTTTCCTCAGGGCCCTTTGAGCACAATGTGCATAGAGTGCCCAAAGGAAAGCTGTTGACAGACTACTTTTTGCTTTTGACTAGACTTGCTGGTATTTGAATGTAAGGTATATCTTCATGAGGAATTTGAATCTTTTAACCCTTATAAGTTTAACGGTAATGAGGAAATGACTATAGCCGTGATTGGCACTATAAATGTCAAGAACCTTACAGAAACTTACTGCAGGTCTCATCAGAGCAAGACATCACAGCAAATATGAACACAAATTAAATAAGCCTTGGACAAGAAACAACACCCAAAGGAATGCTGACAGTCATGGAACCTCAAATGCCATCTGTTGACATATCTTTCATTCAGCAGAAGAAACAAATTATATGGAAAGTGCAAAGCTAGTTAATTATATGTATTATCGCTTTTGGGAACAAACCTCACTGAATTCCTAAAAATACATGTAGAAATTCAGAAAACTGACACAGATTTTGGAGATCAGGAGAAGATGGATGGTCAAACTATCAAAACCAAACTCAGCAACTACACAGGAAAAGAAGAAAGACATCTAAAAACCTAGAACACACTCAACAAGTTCAAGTATTGCATAACAATACATAGTCCCCCACCAGAGAATTGCGATACATATGGAGTGTCCACACACCAAATTTGGTAGCTGTAGGTGTTGTGGTATAGACAATATGGCCCAAACAAGCTAAATCTTAATGGGGAGTCAAAGGCCAAGGTCACAGTCACCCAATTTTGGTGCACAACACACCCCTACGCCATGAAGTATCCATCCACCAAATTTAGTATGATATATGGCCCGGGAAAGTTAAAACTTTAAGGGGGTCAAAGGTCACAGCTGCTCAATTAGGGTGTGCAACACACTCTATCCTATGAAGTGTCCACACATTAAATTTGGTAGCTGTAGATGTTATGGTAATAGGAAATATAGCATGGACAAGCAAAATCTTTATGGGAGTCAAAGGTCAAGCTCACAGTGACCCAATTTTGTTGTGAGACAAACCTCTATCCTATGAAATGTCCACATACCAATTTGGTATCTGTAGGTGTTATGGTATTGGAAACATTGCCCGGAAAAGCAAACCTTTGGGGGGGGGGGGGTGTCAAAGGTCAAGGTCACAGTGACCCAGCTTTGGTGTGAGACACACCTCTATTCTATAAAGTGTCCACGCACCAAATTTGGTAGCTGTAGGTGTTATGGTATAGAAAATCTTGCCCGTACAAGCTAAATCTTTATGGGGGTCAAAGGTCAAGGTCACAGTGACCCAACTTTTGTGTGAGACACACCCTATCCTATGAAGTGTCCACACACCAAATTTGGTAGCTGAAGGTGTTTTGGTATAGAAAATATGGCCCAGACAGGCTTTGCTGGAAGGATGGATGGAAGGACATGATGCAAACCTATAGTCCCCGGTGGGGGACTAAAAAGGGATAGGAGATTGATCAAAAACAAACAAGCAAAGAAACAGTAACAAAATATCATCAGGTTTGCAGAACACTGCAGCAGTCCTACACTTATCTCATTACATTTTAAATAGTCAGAAAAATCAAATCTTTCTGGAGGCACAAGTTTCTGTCCTAGAATGCATGAAATCTCAAGCCTAGGCACACTTATAGATGTCAAATGGTCCAGTAATAGCTATGTCTCTGTCACTTTTTTTAATAAATATAAAACATGTACTTGAATAGATCAATGATCAACACACTAGTACATATTGTTTAACCTGCCAGCCCTTCAAATTTACCATTTACTCCAAGAAAAAAAAAATCTATTTCCAAAATTAGAAACTTGTAGAGATGTCAGGACCCATAGCCTCATACATGTACATGGACTGCCCACCACACACTAGAGCCAACTGCAGCAAGGTGAAAAGAATGTGCAGCTCTTTAAAACCTATGAGACAACAAAGACATAACATCAATCCAGGTGACTCAGGAGGATCTGTGGTTATTGCACACTTCACTCTTTCAATGCCACATTTTTGACTGAGTCAACAGCTCAATGTGCTCAAAGGGAACCAAGGAAAGCTGTTGACCTGAACCATCATATTCTATGGGACTACAGGCACACTGCTACTTGAATGAAGGCTCTTTTTATAAAGCATTAACATGGGATTCACGTGATAATTAAGAGTTCATCTTAAGTACTTCGACTTCAGTGGCAGCTGGCAGTGAAAGAGGAAAAGACCATGTAACGGAAGACATACCACCACTTAACAATGAATCAACATATCAGCTTGTACATGTAGGTGACGAAACAGCCTCCAGTTTCACTGAGGTAATCAGCATACCCGTCCAGTCAACATACACGGTGGGACATATCGACAACAAGGGCAAATCCCTTTTCACGCGACACCCTGTCCTCATACACATCATTCATTTTTTACATAAAATCCATAAGGCAAAGCGAGCCGGAGGACTGATCATCTGAGCAAACACCAGCCCAAGGGATGAATAAACTATCAGCATACATAGAGACACTCCTTACACCATTAGTCCCTAAATTCTGTCATATTTACAAGACATTATAGATTTGCTACTAAAACTCTCAAAGATCACTTTTTCTGACACAGATCTTCTAGTCGCGGCGGATGTTAAATCTTTATAACCAAACATACCTCTCCAGGGATACAGGCCACAAAAAAGCTCTAAATAAATGATTAGTACAAAAAAAAACCTCACCTGGTTTCTGGTTAAACTTAATATACGCCTGGTTCTTACATATATATATGTACAACGGCTTGAAGTTTGATGACTGTTTACAACTTGGTGGCACAGCAAAGATGCCACTGAATTATGCAAGTCTCTTTCTGGACTCACTGGCACAAGAAATACTCTCCTCAGCTCCACTCAAACCTTGGCTCTGATGGACACTCCATCATTCACAATAAAAGAAAAAAAAATCATTCACAATATTTTTTTTTTATGAGGCCACAGGGTCAAGATACATTACTCACCTTTAAGTTTCTTAATGAAAGCCACGATACCATTAAATTTACCTGGCAATATAAACCCACAGAGATGAATTTTTCAAATGTGAAGGTGAAACTAAACCAGGGAATCTGTAAAAAAATCACTGACAGTTTTCTTTACTTGAAATAAGACTTCTCTCATCCACCACACTGTAAGGAAGCCATTCCAGGTAGACAGGCCATTCATATCCAATGTATTTGTCCTAACATAGAGGATTTCAACAAGCAAGCCACCTTACTTAGCAAACACCCTATAACACACGGATACATGTACACCACTCCATGACTTAGCACGGTCACTCATTCTGCCAGATTTAAAAACAAATAAGCAACAAGGAATACTGCCATGAATGGGGGGGGGGAGGGGGGGAGGCAGATGATCTTCTCGAGAAGAAACCAGAAGGCATGTCAATGTCACTTTGCTGAAGTCAGTGCCAGAGAGCCTCACAGAAAATGAAGGAGACACCTCATGAATGATTAATTAACTTTGCAACAATGAGGACTGCCAGCACCTCTAATTTCCCCGCTTGCGAAAACGGCGCGACATCAATTAAGATATCTGTACAAAAAAGTGTTTATCAGTCCAAAAAGCCATGTTACAGGTGGTAACTTTATTGAGGAAAGTAAGATTGTAATGTTATACGATATTAAAACTTATATTCTGCCAAGTTCTGACAACTGTGAATTCCTTAATCACAATGTGATTTGAGGCGCACTTGATTTGAATTATCTGACATCATTAACATTCTAGGCCTATTCAAAACAGATTTAATGCTTTTCTGATAAATTCTCGAAAAACTATAAACAAAAATTATTATTGAGAAACATTCCACTGGCACTACATCTTTTTGATAATCCAAACAAAATTTTAAAGCAGGCAATTAACTTTCAATCTATTTAGACATATTGACTGTATATTGTATTGGGTGATTGATTCAAAACGTATCAGGGTCCGGCACCTTGCATTTTAATTAAATAACACTAAACTTTCACATTTCAAATGTATTAAACAATGGCTTCAAATGGCCTTTGTCTGGCCTCATTTCCTCATCGGATGAAGTCTGATGGGAAAAAGAGTAATAGAGACGAAAAAAGACAGGAAGCACATGTCAATATGGCAGTCTGCCAGCCAGAGTAAACGAAGAAATATGGTATTTTTTTATAGTCATTATCATATCTAAAGCCTGCAGTGCTGTGATTCAACCCTGAATGTTATGATCTATTGTATGTGACCCCAAGTATTCTAATTTATATACATGTACTTTTTATTTCAATTCCATTAAATTGATTCAGTATGCTACATCTCAAAGGGAGCCCCATATGGCATGCACACAGAAAAATATTGATTGACTCTGCTTTGCAGCAGAGTACATTGGGGCCCTATTTGGGTTGCACTGAAATTACGATCCTTAGACATTCTATTGGTCACAAAAAAAGTTTAATTCTTCACATATAACAAAGAAAAATATATTACTTATATTGTCTTTAAACAAACTCTAACTGATAATACAATTCAAGGCACCTTAAACATTCCAGTAACAAGTTTGGATGAACATTGCTGTAAGGTTGACTTCGAATGCCACACACAGCATGTGTGACACAAGAACACATGTGCGGCACAGGTCTGTGATTCCCCAGAATATGACAGATTCTATCATTCTGTGTGGACAGTGATCTGATACGCATTCTATAACTTTAATGGCTGTTCGTTGTCTAATCAAATGCAAGAGCTTGATACAACAAACACCAGATTCATCCTCTTTGCATACAAATGTCCTTACATCTCCACATGCCCCATCCATGTTGTCAAGTGAAGTCTAACACATGTCTCTGCAAGTGTACCTGCAACAATCCCTCTGTTTGGTCAATTTGGGTCATGAGAACTGGAATGAACCAAAAGAAATCAGCAACTCACAAAACCAAGATGCAATCATTTGAACGGGATGAAAATATATTGACTTTTTTTTTGGAGGGGGGGGGGGGGCATCAGAAGTTGGCAACTTTTTGCAGGGTGGGCAACCAGAAACACATTTTTCTCGGCCCAATTGTTTTCAATTATGTACTTTTCTTAAATGTGGGCCATAAGGCTGAAATATAACCTCCTGAAAGTAATAAATTCTCGCAACTCTGCACCATGAGGTTTGCAGCAGCATGATGACCTCTCCAGTCCATACCTCCGGGGAGGTAGGTCAGCATGATGACCTCTCCGGTCCATACTGCTGGGGAGGTAGGTCAGCATGATGACCTCTCCAGTCCATACTACCCAGGAGGTAGGTCAGCATGATGACCTCTCCAGTCCATACCTCCGGGGAGGTAGGTCAGCATGATGACCTCTCCGGTCCATACTGCTGGGGAGGTAGGTCAGCATGATGACCTCTCCAGTCCATACTGCCCAGGAGGTAGGTCAGCATGATGACCTCTCCAGTCCATACTGCCCAGGAGGTAGGTCAGCATGATGACCTCTCCAGTCCATACTGCCCGGGAGGTAGGTCAGCATCTAGCATTGGCTGACTGGTGTGAACAACGTGAAACTGACAAGTGTTATGGATTCTTGCTGAGAAGATTTTATATATTATGAACTGAAAAAAAATAAAAAACCCGAAATAGGCTATATCTGATGATGTCAAGTTTCTTCTTTCAAATGATAAATGTGGTCGAAAGCTGTGATAAGAGTCAAAAACAACCTTGCCCCTTTTCAACTAAAATAGATTCATCCTGACTCAAAATACAGCAATGGGTTTGGGTGAAAACACCCTGAACAAACTGCTTCCTTTTGGTACATCCACATGGATGACCAGAGCCAAGAAACAATGCTCTTGCACAAAGACGGGGGGGAAAAAACTTATTCAAACAATAGCAAATACAGACCCTACTATACTGGTTGAATATCTTCAATTACTTTAATTTGTAGATCACTGATTACATGCTACACCAGACATCAATCAGTGATACAGCAGTCCCTCCTTTGAAAGACCATTCCTTTGGGAGACCACCTCCTTTGAGAGAACACAGTTGTCAGGTCTTTCTGTAGTACTTTTCATGTTTTTTATACCCCCGTTGAGAGATCACCTGCTTTATGTGACCACCTTTTGGGTGGTACTAGGGGCGGTATCTCAAAGGAGGGACTACTGTACTATAAGAGAGAACTATATCCCTTTAAATGCCATTGTGGGAGTTCATATGCAGATCGAGCCACTGAAACACAAACAATGTACTGTAGATTGCTTTATTTTGCTGTATTCTTATTTTCGCTTATTTCGCTGAAGGCACAAAACCGTAAAAATACAAACACAGCGAAATAGTATCTTAACATTGTTAGAATTGGAATTATTTCCAAAACAGTGAAATTAAAACTACAGTGAAATGTCAAAAATACTAAAACCGTGAAAATTTAAACATGCGAAAATAAAGCAATTTACAGTATAAAATATATTACCATTTGTTCTAGTTTATACCAAATTTGTAAGGAACTCATCTTTTGACACAAGCTACAAATGCAGTCACAAAATATAAATTATGTGAAGAGGGTAATGTGGTTTTGTACAGGTTTCATCCCCACGTATAACACTACCGTGTTAGTGGGTGGGCGTGGATATAAGTAGCTTCCCCCCCCCCCGAAAAAAAAACTGCAGTGCCATCTGCTGAACAAACTAGACACAAGTTTTTCGCTGTGCGAAAACAAATATGCATCCCCCACACATGACAGAGTGTTCCCTATTTATATTCAATAGTAACCATGGTCTTACAATCAACCGTAACAAAGATATATAAGGAAAATAAAATTTTGACCTCAGTTTGACCTTTCAAGGTCACTCGAGGTCAAATTTAACAACATCAAAAATAAGCCCATAGGTACTTTCCTATTCATGTTCAATAGTAACCATGGGTCTGCGATCAACCGTAACAAAGATATATAAGGAAAACAAGCTTTTGACCTCAGTTTGACCTTTCAAGGTCACTCGAGGTCAAATTTAACAACACCAAAAGAAAGCCCATAGGTGATTTCCTATTAATGTTCAATAGTAACCATGGGCCTATGATCAACCATAAGCAAGATATATACGGAAAAAACAATTTTGCCTGATTTTGCTGAGTCAGCAAAAAACGAAAAACCGTTATAAAAAATCCAAAAATCAATGGATTTTGACAAACAGTATATCAGAAGAATTTCCAGACCTGTAGAATATTTGTACCAAAATAGAACGTAATTCGTAAATATGCCTTAGAGTTATAGCAGAAATAAGAAATCTGGCGGTGGCGGTGGCTCTCGAATTCTACTAAACACTATATGCATCCCCCAGTGGGGGATGCATAATTAAGGTCTCATGGTCTTCAGAAGTGTCCATCAATTTTGAAGCAATTGGCTTGGTGGTTTGAAGAAGATGAGTTTTTAAGATTTTGCCAAAAAATGAACAAAAAAAAAATCATCAAAAAATCACTGGACTGTAACCATTTGGACCAACATCCCCACCAAGTTTGAAGTGAATCCAGCTGACAGTTTTTTCAGTAGAAGTCGAAAAAGTGAATTGTGGATGGATGGATGGATGGATGGATGGATGGATGGATGGATGGATGGATCGATCGATCAACAACAGATGGATGGACTGACTATCATTTATAAGCTCAGCTGAATGACAAGTCAGCTGAGCTAATAAACTCAGATATCACTGAAGCAATACCATTTGTACTATCTCAGTAGACATCCTCCCAAGATACATCTCCACCAAGTTTGAAGTAGTTAGAGCTGATGGTTTTTGAGGAGTGGAAAATGTGAATAAGGATATTGAAATCCCCATTGAATTACAAGTAAATCAATCATGAGAAATTCAGTTTACTAGAAAGCTTGGCTGGTTCAGTGCTGCCACTGCCTAATTACAAAAAAAAAGTATCCAATTTAACTTTTAAAAAGTATAAATTTTTAGAAAAAAGTACAAAAATGTATAAATCTGAAGCAACTCACGGGTATTGCAGCAAAATTATACTGTCACAACTTGAAGAGAGCTGTGTGAACAGCCCATGCTCAGCTGACCTCGAGATTCATCACACTTGTGGCTCTGTAAACTTGAGATAGGATAAAGGTGCACCATGTACTGAGTAAGTCTGACTTATATGGAAGAACATGCATGCACTTATATGTGCAACACCAAAGTCCCAGTTCAAATACTTCTCAAGTTAAAGCACTGAAGAGTAAACTAAATGTATGTTGCACTGTGACCCAAGAAATGAGATCAAAGTCACTCATGTACTGTTTAAGCGTGACCTTCATAGAGAAGATTAACATGTGCGACATCAATGTCCTAGCTTACTCAAAATTGATCTTAAGTTATCAAGTGAACAGTAAATTTCATATCAACTGTCCAGTGACCTTGGGTCACTCATGTACTGAGTGTGGCCCTCAAAGAGGGTATCCCATGACCCTGTAAAACATCAAAGTAGAACAAGTAGTTCTTTAGTTATCATCTGCAGAGTTAAATAAACCTAAGTGACCCTGCGACCTTGACAATGAAGTCAAGGTCACCCAGGTACTGTGTATAAACTCCGGCTGTCATGCCTTCAAGCCTTCCTATTAAATTTTGAATCAATTGGCCAAGTGGTTTTGGAGAAGATTTTTTTAAGATTTGGTCAAAAAATAAACCAAAAACTCATAAAAAAATCCTAAAATCACTGGAGCATGACGACTGAATGAACTTAGCAGAGACCCACCCAGGGTACATCCCAACCGAATTTGAAGTGAATCTGATGAGTGGTTTTGGAGAAAAAGTCCAAAATGTGAATTACTATAGCAATCCCCCTTCACTTACATAGTAATCAACAAAACTGTATGCATTCACCCGCATGTAACCAAATTGAAAAATTCTTTAAAAATCAGGGATTCACAGTGTGAAGTTCTCACATGAAGATTGTCACTTTGAAAACTTGACAAGTTTATTAATTCCACGGTCCATATATAATGTATCAATTACAATTTCCATCCGTTTCAAAGGCACAATATTGATGAAACTCACAGCCAGCCTCTTTTGACTGCATAATTTCAACAAGGCAGATTTTCACTACCACTACTTAATAATCTATATATTATATTGTATATAAAATAGACTTTGCATGCTTCACACATTTGTTAACTGAATGATTTGCATGTAATTTGGAAATATCCGTTGGCCGAAAGTTTTGACATGTTAATGCTGACCTTCCCCTTGCACCTTTAATTTTGATTGCAGCGTCATTTAGGACGTCCTACTTTCCGGTCAAGATTACTGTACCAGACTCTAGGATAGACAACACTATCACTGATCTTTCAAATGATGACCCTGTGCTCTTACCCGGGATCACATCATTATTAAATATAGCGGACTTGGCCTGATGAAACTCAAGATGCACACAGATGGCCCAAGCATAAAAAGTCAGTTCTAAATGTCACAATGCATAAGATCTTATACTTGTTCTTGGACACCTCAAATCACTCTAAAAATTATAAGTCACTGGAAAATTAAAAAGATTTTTTTTAAAAATCTTTACAATAGCATCACCACCTTGTGAACACCTTTGTTTGGCCCTTTTAAAAGGAACATTTCCATTAAGTTCCAGCATAATCTGAGTAACGGTTTTGGAAAAGTCGAAAATAGCAAAAACACATTTTTTACATGGAAAATATTTGAAGAAATTACTGCACCACCTGTTGAACAAATTAAGGTCTAAGGGTCCCCAGAAGTCTCCCTAAGCAATTTCAAAGCAATTGGCCAAGCAGTTTTGGAGAAGATTTTTTTAAGATTTGCCCCCCCCCCCCCCAAAGTTGAAATAGATTTTAAAAAAATCCAAAAATCAATGGACCGTCAACATTTGTACAAACTTGGTAGGCCGGGACCCAAGTACATTCCCACCAAGTTTGAGGTAAATCTGGCCAGTGACTTTGGAGAAGTCGAAAATGTGAATTGTGGACACCGACAGATGGACGATGGATGCCTAATCACCACATAAGCTCAGCTGACTTGCAAGTCACCTGAGCTAAAAATCACCCATAGTTTCTTGTAATGAACAAAGAACAGACTTCCATGCTGAGTTGTACCACTTAAAGTGCATTTTTGGCTGTGCCTGATGAGAACCAGGACCTTGGCTATGCATCAGGTATCTCTGTACCATGGTCCAGATCCTCATTATCACTGACACCAAAACATGCAAGGTTTCCGCTAACCCCCAAATGGGAGTATATTGCCCTTTCATATCATGAAATACCCCCTCAGCAAAATTTAAAGGGTACCAACTTCCTATTTTCTTTGTTAACTTTTGCAAAGGATAGCAAAAAAAAAAGACTCTCTTTCAGGTTGGGACCCTTTGATAAAACTCCTGACAGAAACACTGACATGGACCCATTGTTGTCACTCAGTGGGAAGATGGTTCACCATTCTTGTTAACCAGGCACTCAGAGAGGCTGTGAAAATGCTCAAAACACTACCCTTAATATGTAACTGAATTTCAATCAAAAGAACAATTTGTCCAAAAAGAGTATAAAAAAGTATTTCAGGGAAAAAAGTATAAATAAAGTATAAAAAAGTAAAACAGTAAAAATTAGGCATCATACTTTTTAAAAAAAGTATAAAGTGGCAGCACTGTCAGGTTTCTAACCAGGGGTTTGAGGCAACAACCAGCTTTAAGTACAGTCTTTGATGTACTCGCAGATGTTTCTTTATGATAATTAATCTCATAAGAAAAGCAATTAACACCAGTGGTGCATGCTGTTAACATTGTGTATATCTTGAGAGAAAGTTGTTCTGTGATGATCATGGCGGGGAAGAGTTCTTGTTTACAGTGATATGAGTTGACATTTAGTCCTCACTGTTTACACATGAGATCATAGAGACATGAAGGGAAAAGCCAGAAAATTGGCCTCTTTGGTCTTGGTTTCTAGAGGCCAGTATCCCACATGATGTATACATATAAAGCAACAAGTACCTCAACTGATCTGGTTGATGGTTTTGGAAGGGAAGCCAAAAATGTGAATTGTGGATGGACAAACAGATATGACAAGCAACAGACAACTGAGCATCCTATAAGCTCTGCTGGTTAAACATCAAATGAGCATCCTATAAGCTCAGCTTGCTAAACATCAACTGAGCATCCTATAAGCTTAGCTGGCTAAACATCAACTGAGCATCCTACAAGCTCAGCTGGCTAAACATCAACTGAGCATCCTATAAGCTTAGCTGGCTAAACATCAACTGAGCATCCTACAAGCTCAGCTGGCTGAACATCAACTGAGCATCCTATAAGCTTAGCTGGCTAAACATCAAATGAGCATCCTATAAGCTCAGCTGGCTAAACATCAACTGAGCATCCTATAAGCTTAGCTGGCTAAACATCAACTGAGCATCCTACAAGCTCAGCTGGCTAAACATCAACTGAGCATCCTATAAGCTCAGCTGGCTAAACATCAACTGAGCATCCTATAAGCTCAGCCGGCCAAACATCAATTGAGCTGAAAAAAAAAAATGTCAATAGCAGATCAGAAGGAATAAAAATTATGCGTGATTATCCTGGGACATGCAGACTTGATCACATCAGCAATTACAGTGAGACAACATCTGTGGATTAAACTGTGGTGGAACATGGTTATTAAGTGTCCCACACATTCCACCAATGCTGTGCACCAAACCCATTTCTGTCCATCTATCGATCAATCATTATAAGCTCCATTTGACCAGCTGATAGAGTTCCTTAATTAGAAGCATGGTCCAGATAAATCTAAGGGGAAGTTTCAGATGGCCATCTGGGATATAGTTACTTTCAATACATCCCCACAAGCAAAATTATTCCTGATGCATTGACAGCTAGCTAGCTTTCCTTCACCAAAGGCTATAAAGCTAGCTGCTGAATTGTTACAAATACTCACATATTCCTTCCCATGGATATCTGTCTCCATGGACACCACACCCCTGCCACTTCATAAGCATGGAATACACACACACACACACATGCATGTACATATAGGTATACAGCTAGGTTATCAAATGGTTGGAGCTGTATCAATCCACAGCTCGTGCCTGTACCCAGTGATAATGAAGACATGGGCAGAAAGCAAGTCAGGTTTAACATATGAATTTGCATTGGAAACAAGGCAGGCCTACCTGATTTTTTTTTGGGGGGGGGGAGCAGTGGTAAATATCCACATGTGCTCATTTCCTGTGTATGGTTGTAATCACAGGAGAGCAGCTCTGGGCCTTTAATATATGTTACATTCAGGCCAGCCTTAAAAATATTTCTGTTTCGTATAATGCGCCCGGTGTGCGCAAAACGATGCAGTTGGAGTATTTTTTTCATCAGTGCAAAAAAAAAATTATTTCAGGCTTGATTTAACGCTACTCGCACGCCCCGTGCGGCAGTTCAGTAAACGCATATCATTTGCGTACCTACCATGAATGCTATCGGTACATCGTAGTAAATTTGTGTATACAGTATTGCCAAGTTTCTTGCAATAAAAGGTGTTCCTAAATCAAATTCAAACGAAAATTTTAATATTTCAAATCAGAAATCGAGTGTGCGCACATTGTTCCTGCAACTGTACACAAACAGCTGCTTTGGCCATGTGGTCTGGCTTGATTTAACGCAACTCGCATGCCCCGTATGGCAGTTCTGTAAATGCATATCCTTTGCGTAACTACCATGAATGCTATCGGTATATCATAGTAAATTTGCGTATACAGTATTGGCAAATTCCTTGCAATACAAGGTGTTCCTAAGTCAAATTCAAACGAAAATTTTAATATTTCAAATCAGAAATCGAGTGTGCCCACATCATTCCTGCAACTGTACACAAACAGCTGCTTTGGCCATTTGGTCTGACGCACAACACATCACCCGATTGGTCCATTGAGTCACATGCAAAAATTAGCCAATCACGGCTCGTGTTACAGTGTTTTCATCATGGCTTCCGCCAAGTGAACATGTGTGAATCTGCCGCAATTTACGGAGGGAACACACAAACAGGAAGCTTTGTTTATATTGCAGCATGCGTAAATAAAGATTTTAGTGTTAATTGCAACAATTATTTGGAGTCACAGGCAAATACGCAAAGGTACATGTAGTGGATAGCGGGAATAGCCGAATGTGTCCCAAAATCAGTCCATGAGACTGGGTCAGTTTACTGCAGATCCACTCCCCGCTGTCACTTGCGTGTGACTGGAAGTCATTTCAAGGCACCTATTTTTTCCAACACTGCTAAAACACACCGATAAATGGCATTTGATGTTAATTTGCAGATGAATTCGCCATGCAAATTTTATTGTATTTTGACTCTGCTTTGACATCTTTGGGGCAGATCACACCGACGGTGAGTAGTGTGACCCCGCTCAGCAAACAAATAATTACTGCCGGTACATTTGCTATCGTAACTTAATCGTATGTAGTGTACGACAGTGAAAATGTCTGCTTGTGTTGACAGAGATCAAGTTCTGATGAATACAACTGGGGACCAAGTAATTGTCTAAACTTGGAATGTTTATCGATTAGCGATTATTATCTCCTATCGGCGCCCCACGCACGTGCTGCGAAAGCTCTGATTTTTTAAGTGATTAGACCCCCCCCCTTAGCCAGCCTTGCAAACAACTGCAACTTGTAACTGTGTCATGAAAATTTGAGGAATAGAGTTCCCAGCGAAAAAAAAGTTGGTTGCCCGACAGGGCAAGTACCTATTAATTTTAACTTGCCCGAGATTAAATCTGACTTGACCATGCATGGAGCAATAAAACTCTTAATCCACGTCCCTGCACATACACACAAAAGAGGTGTATTCATGATTTGTAATATTTACTCGGAACCCTCATCATACACCCCTCCCCTCCCCTGCTGATGTCAAGTTAAAATTAAAGCTACACATTTGTATTTGATATCTTACTCTTTTTCTGCTGTGATATTTTCAAAAAGGGCAACTTTATAATTACGCTAATCCTTTGTTTCTTGAAGCCCTATACATGTACATGTTTAAAATAGCAAAAGACCCACCCCAATTCAAGCCAAGCCGAGGTGTATTTAGAGTAGGGGTACTCTGTCTCAGCGCCAGCAAACCAGCCTGAAGCATATATTGTCCCGCTACAACCTCATCTGTGGCAGAGTCTCTTGCTTTAATACAGATTTAATAAAAAATTTTCAACCAGGAATCTTGTTTATCTTGTATCAATACTAAGTCCATCAGTCATGATGCCCATATTGCAGTAATACGTAGTAGGTATGTTTATCCCGTACTTAGGGCCATATTACTTTAAAAACAGACTTAATACAGACTACGTAGTCTGACTGACCATACTACGTGGTTATGCACCAGACTACGTTGTGTTGCACTACTTTCTTTCCATTCTTGTGTTCATTCCCTTATATGGCATGGATCTGACCATACTACGTGGCTATATGCACCAGACTACTTTGACTGTTCACTTTGTTTATGAACTTAATGTATTCATACACCAGAAACAAAATAAAATGAGGTCGCGTATGTCTGCATTGGGAAGCTTGTGTCTGTTATCTTTTATTTAATTATTAAAAGTATTTTTTTAAAATTTACAATGAAAAATGAAAATTGATAGTACTTAAGTACGGGATAAAAAGAAAACTAGGCTCGTCCGGAGTCTGCTACACCAGACTACCTTCGTGACATCTGCATCACACGCGCCCTTCGGGCTTGTGTGATGGGGATGTCTACTCAGGTAGTCTGGTGTAGCAGACTCCGGACTCACCTAGTTTTCTCATTGTAGTTCCAAAAAAAAAAAAAAATTAAAAGAAAAAAAAAATCCTCCCTGCCTCATCAAATTTTTCAAGGCCCTGTTATACGAAACAGAAATATTTTGAAGGCTGGCCTCAGAATTACCTGGGCCCACAGTAAGTGCTAATTTTTCATGTAGCCAACCAAAGAAGGGTTCCACCCCCAGGCCCCTATAATGATAAGTTCAGATATATATTACCCTCAAAATGGCCACCATGCACCACAACTCTTTCCTGAGTGGTTGGCTACACATACACCACTGCCCTTACCATGATATAGCAGTAATACAGCAATGGAGAAGCAATAATAAAGCAGACATGGAAAGCTGTACACTGCTATCTGCAAAGCAGCAATAAAGCAACTGAGAAGTGATGCCGCTTATAAGAAAGTTGACATACTGCTTTCTACAAAGGGATAACGCAGCTTTTCACAAAGCAGCAACCCTGCTTCGTACAAAGCAACAATACAGCTTCTGAGAAGCAGTACCCCTTTCACTGAAGCTGCACTAAAGCGGCTGATAAGCTGTGCTCATTTAAATATTTGGCTACGGTTTATTGTTGCTTTATAGCTGCTTCCATAAAAGCGATCATACAGCTGCTGAAAAGTGGCATTCATAACATGGAGTTCTCTATGTAACTGCTTTGTAGGGAGCAGCTATAAAGCAACCATAAAGCAGAATTACTGCTTATGGCGGAGCAGCATCACAGCTGCTGAGAAGCAGTATACCTTACATGGGTTATGCCATGCAACCACTTTTTCAGAAGCAGCTCTAAAGCTGCTATAAAGTAGTGTTACTGCTTCTGGCATAGCAGTAATACAGCTGCTGTAAAGTGGTGTACGCTGTACCTAACATGGGTTTCTCCATGTAACTGCTTTGTAAGAAGCAGCTGTTAAGCACCCATACAGGGGCACTGCATTACTACATTGCTGAAAAAAAGCAGTATTTAATACATGGTACTGCCAATGTAACCACTTTGTAAGCAGCGGCTATAAAGCATGCATACAGCTGTTCAAATGAAAGCATAATGATTTCCATGGGTTTGTACCTACTGTCTGAGACCCTAAAATGTGTCTTTGGACAACATTAATTGGTCAAAATGTTAGATTTGTGGGGGTGGGGGTCAATTATATTCTACGCATTATTACCACCAAATTCAGCATCTATTCTCTTACAATCTGCTGAATTTGGCGGTATGAAGGTCATTCAGCCATTCTGTTTCTGCAATCCCAGAAAAGCACCATCAGAAATGATATGATGTTGAGAAGATGTGAGGTGCAACATTCCTGTAACTGAATGAAAGACCCATATCTTGGAAGCACAGAAGAGAACCCAGGACTGACATATCTGCAAACTCTGAAAAAAAATAGTTAATCAATTCTAACAGAAGAAAGAATGTAAGGCAGCAAGTGTTGGCCACTGGGAAAAATCCTGTTCGTATGTATACAGTGATATTGACTACTGCCCCCTTAGGCTTCATACTCTGAGTACAGTACAAGACAGAAAATCACCAATGGCCCAGTTTCTGTATAGGGGGCAAAGGGAACTTCATGAACAATGTCTGCAGATTGTCTACTTACAGACATTGAAGGTTAGACACCAAAATTATTAGAAAATACAAACAAATGTTTGTCAGTTAAAAGCCACATTTAATTACCATAATTACAAACTTTGTGTTTCCATCACTTCCATCAAATATCCGAGTTTGCATCATCAATTTTACATGCGCTACAGCCTATATCATACTTGGAAAATGTTGAAAAATATCCATTGCACAACTCTAGTGACCTTGAAAAGCAGTTCAAGGTCAACCACATTATCTATTATATTAACTGACAGTTCTTTGTTGCTCATAAGTTGATAAGTTGGTCTTAGCTGCAGGGAGATGGCATCTTCGTCTACTTCTTTTTGGCCTTTGTTGTGGCAGAACTGCAGCAAGAGAACACAGCAATTCCCTCAGCATGGACCTGAGCCACTGAATATTCTCCACACAGTAGGCTGAAATTGGAGAAGCAAAGAAAGTTGAAAAACAAGCATTACACTTTGAACATACAACGATAAGCTAACACTCCCATGTTGTGGACATGTATATCAAATCAATAATGCCCACACTAATTATTATCAGAAGATGAGAACCTTGAATTTAGTTATGTTCCCCATGTTTCTTTTAAATAAGTTTAGTTGCTTGTACATTTTTCTTTTCATTATATACATGTATGCTAAGTATTTGATTTAAATGGATCCTGATTGTCTACCCTGCAATTATTAGAAATATACCAGTACATATGCACATATGTGTGTCATGTTACATTGGGGATTATATGATGTACATGTAGAAATGTTATTAAAGTTAACCTGACCAGCCATCTTCCTGCAGTTTTCCTTCAACCCTCTCTCTTTCAAATGTTTCTGCAATGCCTGCAGTTCCTCCATGGTACCTAGTTCCTAGAAACCATATAATTGGTCATTTTAAAGGTATATCTCACATGAATAAAAATGCATGTCAAACCTTAACTTATCTCATAATCTTACCAGAACAGGGTGCCAGGAGGATAGAAATAATTTCTTGATCAACCCCATACTCTCAGTTATAAATTGATCTTGAACTAAGACATATAGAATATTGATTGATGAATTTTCATTCTATTATTATTAATAAGGCTCTGTTTATAAAAAAAAAGAAAAGAAAAATAACAAGTTTATGGTACTGTACATTGTGAATTATAAGATTATAATACATATACATGTAAATGTTTGCATGCACAGCTTCTGGCTTGAACACTACCAGTGCAGTTTGGATACTTGAAACAAATATGTGTACCATTTTCAAATTTTTCACATCTGTTCTAGCTTGCATTGAATTTAGCCCCTGGCACTCATGAGATATTTAGAATCTTACATAGTTGTTCAGTTTAGAATATATCATTTGATCAGCACATACACACAGATATTCAAGCTTGGAAAACAGGAACACTTACCACATGTTGCCAACTAGTGTAACTGCCTCAAATTCTTTCCCAGGGCAGCCTTTGAATGGAAGAAAAAGTTTCCCCAACTTTGTAGGGGTCAAGCTCCTTTCTTGCCTGGTGTGGGGGTTTGTAGTAAAACCACGACCTGGTCATCCATTGTCCTGCCACTCCACCAGACTTAACATACTGCTGACTTTTGCAAACAGCCGCAACTCAATGGACAAAAATGATTGTAAAATGATGCTGACCCACAAATAGTCCTTAGCCAGGCTTAAAATAACTGTGAAATAACCGCCAAAATGAACCAACAGAGATACCATTTGTGGCTCCCCCCACTGTTTCGTACACTACTCCATGGCTAATTCAAGCTTTAGTGTCACTGGGTAGCAAATGTTTGATATCATAGATTAATGCAATCAATTACTACTAAAATTAATTGCTTAATTTAACTTCATCATCATTTAGATATGCATGTTGGAATACTTTTCACCCTCTTATTCCAGGCTGGCTTTGTCTTGTCTCCCCCCCCCCCCCCCCCCATTCCAGCAGGCTCTCAAGTTTCTCCAGATGTGCCTGTATCAACAGTCATTTGCCCTGGCCATGCCAGGCAATGCATAAAGCTAACTGGTAGCAATAGGTATAGCTGATACTGTGTTCCTTGACACCCTGGCTCTGAATGCTTACAGATGCTGTTTGCATGGCCATCCTATCCAACTTAAGGGAAAAGAGACCCTTTGTCATGTATAAAACAGGGATTTCAGCCACACTAGACTGCTGGATGGATGGGGGGGGGGGGGGTATATTTTTTCGGTTGGGAAGATTGTGTTTATTTCTGTGATGTTCATCTCATTTACAATGTACATCTCCCACCCCACCCACACTGGATAAGAAGACTGACTGCCTCTGGGAAGCTTGTAAAACTGCCAACAAAGACTATACATATAGTTTAATAAGTGTTGGATGTAACCTGATCAATAAACATCTATTTAATGTAGTGCTATAACAGCATAAAGTGATATATGTTCATATGTGAATACCTTCTTGGTTTAGACTTCATGCATGCATGCATGCATGAATAAAACATAACTAAGTCCAGGAAGCAGTAATACAGTGATGCAGGACTAGTTCAAAATCATTGAAGTTCCAGAAGCAGCAATAAAGCAGCATTGTGGCCTCAAAATATTTTCTATGTTCACACTGCTTCATCAGAAGCAGTATTCTTCCCTTGAAATAAGTTCTCTGCTTTGAGAGAAGCAGTGGATGCAGCTTTTGTTAAAGGAGTGAGTACAACTTACTGTAAGCAGACTGCTTTAAGAAAAGCAACAGTCCTGCTTTAAAGTAAATTGTGTGCTTTCAGAAAAGCAGTGTATACAGCTTCTGAGAAAGCTGGGAATACAGCTAACAAGTAAGCTGGCTACTTTCAGAAAAGTTGTGTTGACTGCTTCTATAAAAGCAATAAAGAAGTGCTAATACAGTGGACTGCTTTGGTTGGAGCAGACCGCTATATCATGGTAAGGGTGCATGTACTCTTTTCTGATTAGCTATAAATACATGTACACACTACTCTTCTCTGATTGGCTACAAATATACACAGGAAATTAACCCAAGTGCTGATACAAATGTATCTCCCCCCCCCCCCCCCCAACATCCCTTGTCTTTTTTCGTTACATTCTACATGAATGAAAATCTGGGCTGTATCTAGGAGTGGCACTAAATATACATAAAATATATATCAAAATGAAGTTTTTAATGAGACCACCCTAACTGAACTATTAAAGTGGCTATACATACATGTCAGAGGGCTGCATGGTCTTTCTTGACAGAGGCCACAAAATATAGAGACCGACACTTTCTGCATTATGAGAGTGGCCTTATAATTAAAACGTGTGGCAATTGGTGGGCGTGGCTTTATTAGAGAGGACCACTGTCTGACAAGAGCCCTCACTGAAAAAAAAATCTGAAGCGCCTTGTGTCTTAATGCTTGGGACAGGTGGTCCAGATCTTCAGCACACTCATGGTGCCATTCAGAAGAGGAACTCATGCGATGACCATGTCGTCAACAACCTGCCCTCACAGTAACAGCATATGGTGACTCCTGATGAGTCATTGTGCAGACAGCCCACGGCCACTCAAGCAGAAGTTGTTAACTCTTTTACTGCTGCATTTTTACCCAGGTTTAACCAATGAACGCTAAATTTTTAAACATATTTCACCATTTTGACTACTTTGATACTACATTTTGTATCCACAAAGCTTCTCATGATATTTATTTCAACCTGTCAGAACTAGCAATATACATCATGGTTTTTATTTTGCAAGGTTAGTTTCCAGGTCACAAGGTCACTTTCAAGGTCAAAAATCACTACATTTGGCAGCTACATGTATATGTATCTTGGAATTAAAGACCTAAAACACACAAAACAAGAGGTGTATCTGATGCAGCCATTTATTCTCAAAATGGATCCATTTTTGTTCCTTTGAATCAGTCATATATATATAAATAGTACATTGTAAATACAATAAATAAAGGTAAACAATATTATGTAAACATTGTCTTTTCGCTGTGTCATTTTATACAGGCTAGCTGCAGGTTAAAAACATTTTCCTCTTGTACAAACCAATAATTCATGTCTAAAAATGTTTAGAAACAAATTAATTTTAAATCTTTTAAGAGCTGCTTACGCACACCGTGCACTTTCTAGAAGGGTCACTGTCAGAGTAAGAAGTCAGACGGTCATTTTCAAGGTCAAAGTTCACATGATTTGGCAGCCATCTTGGAATTTGACTACAGTCACTTCCCGCGGTGAAAGAGTTAAATCAAGTGGCAGCTATGAGGATGTGTGAATCCGACGATGCAGCCATGGCCATCTCAAAGCCGCATAAATATATATGGTCTGGGACAGTCAGGAGTCAACCCTTGATGCTTTGCATTAATTTGTGGAATTGAATCACATGAAATACTGGTGCTTTCAAGCAATCATTGAATGTGAAGTGAAGTACATGAAATATATGCCCAGAGTAAACACTTGCTCAACAGTCCTGCAGGCAATTTTCACCAATGTTTTTGCTGTTGCGCGGCCAAGGTATCACAAGAAAACTTTCACTTTAATATCAAAACATCCTACTATGAATTTAACATGAGTACATCAATTAGTGTCACTTGGATTGTTTGTAGATCATAGAAAAATATCCCTAATGAGAGAAAATCCATAAATACATGTAGATGACTGCTGTGAGGTTGACCAGTATGTTGTGATTTATTAGTGACATCTCTCCATCCACGGCATAGCCCCATCTCCCTACAGACTGTCAGACGGCAAGCACAAATTGGTGTCAATGCATATTCCTCATTCCACATGAAGATGCAGGCAGTCAATCCTGCACTATAATGTATCATATTGTCGCAGTGAAGAAAACTTAGCTTTATTCTTGGTTCCAAACCTAAACATCTTGCAATTAATACCCAAAATTATGATAAGTGGTCCATGGGCCTAATGCTCTGCTGACCACCAGCCATCACCAAAAATCCTTTTCTGACCTTCAATCCATGACCTTAAACAGTTAATCAAGTTCAGCCTTATTATGCAATATCAAACTGCCACATGATTCACATTTGTGGTACATTTGGCATCATTCGCCTTATTCTTTATCAAGATACTGAATTATATGTCCCTTAATTAAATGCTTAATGGCCTTGAAAAATAGGTTAAGGTCAATCATTGGGTCGTGGTGACCCAAGAAGTAGGTCACCAAGTTAGCTTCATATACAATTTATTCAAGTTCAATTTTGAACTCCCTGTTATAAGTTGAAATGACATCTTTATCTATAACAATTTTGAAGATATTCAAGCTTTAAAATTTCAAATGCTGCTAATCAGCATAATTTAAACCGCTACAACTTTTGTTTTTAATTCATTAGATGTGCAATGGTCACCAACCCTCTAGTAGAAGTTGGAATGACATCTTTATCCATTACATGTGTATACATTAGATGATATCCAATATTTAAAATTTTAAATGCCCCTAATTTGCATAATTTTGAACATCTGCATTCCTCTGCATAAAAAGGCAAAGCTCCTTCTATGTATGGAGGTACCATCATGCCAAGTTTGGAGTTTCTATGTATGATAGTGTCAGAGAAAGGTGTCAGCCAAATTCACTGGGAAAGGAAGAAAGAAAGAAAGAAAGAAAGAAAGAAAGAAAGAAAGAAAGAAAGAAAGAAAGAAAGAAAGAAAGAAAGAAAGAAAGAAAGAAAGAAAGAAAGAAAGAAAGAACAGGTGTGTAATGACACACACACTTTAATAAAGAACTTGAGGAAAAAACAGAAAAGTGTGTGTTGACGCACACTTTAAATAGCACAAGGACACTTTTACCTTTAAATATCAATCCATACAACATTTGGGTTCATCTTGATCCACCTGTCAAGTTATTCCAACAGTTACAATTTTTCCCATCTAATCTTTTAATTGTGCATCACAAGATTTATCTGTCTACATTGATACAATATCAGAGCCTCAAAGTCTCCCACTGAGGTGGGAGATCTCTGGCTTTTTCATACCTTTTTGCAAAGTCTCCCGCATTTCATAAAATGTCTCCCACTTTTTCTAAAATTATAAAAAGTAGCATTAGTCCATCTGAGGCGGTCAAGTTGTACTGTTATCCCATGTTGTACTAAATACGCGTGGAATATGTCTATGATGGTGCCTTAAATGGTTCAAAATGCAGGAAATGAAGGTGCAAATTTAAAATTTATCCTGGGGGAGCATGCCCCCAGACCCCCCTACACTAGCTATGCTTTGTGCCTTTGGCTCTCACCCTTCGCTTTTCAGTACCTGCAGGACGGAGATCTCCCACTTTTAACATCTATGCTAGCTTAGCTTGGAAGTTCTGCAATATTCTGTTGGCAATCTGAAAAAATCTAACAAGCTTGACGTTACTTTCAGAACAGTGGTTTGGAGATACGCCCATGTAGCATGAGATTAGACTGGTGTCACTTACATCCCTGTAGAATAAAGGTCACAATATACAGTGCTTCTATCAATGTTTGAATATTAATCTTTTCTTGTATAACTGATCATGTCTACAGAATCGGTATTACTCAACCTGTCATAGAGAATACCTATACTTTAATATTACCCAACCTGTCACACAGAATACACCTGGTTATTACCCAAATGTCACACAGAATACACCTGGTTAGTACCCAAATGTCACACAGAATACACCTGGTTATTACCCAAATGTCACACAGAATACACCTGGTTATTACCCAAATGTCACACAGAATACACCTGGTTATTACCCAAATGTCACACAGAATACACCTGGTTATCACCCAACCTGGTACAAAGAATACATCTATACCGAACCTGTCATACAGAATACACCTGTTATTACCCAACCTGTCATACATAATACACCTACATGTATATATATTCCCTAACCTGTCATATTGTGGAAAACAGATGTAAAGCAAAGGGCCACCGTGCAATTAAGTGATAACAGCAACTTGTATGCTGTTAATCTTTGGCTTTGTTTGATGCCCAAGAGTTCCAGTCACCCCCATTAACACCACAGTCAAAACTCCCAGATGAATGTCCGTAAGTCCACATGTCAGAATCCTCGACTTAAGCACTCCTTAAAGACAGATGACTCCAAGAGTGACAGAAAAGTGTCCCCCCCCACAAGGTGATGTCTTTGAGTGCTGACAAGAAAGTGGGTGTATGTCACATGCCATTTTTCCTGATGGAGACGTCTAATTGAGACAGCTGGCTTTTGTTCAGAGGCACAAATAGACAAAAACACGAGACTACCAGCAAAAAAAGATTTAACCCTCATGATCACTAGCCTGGGGGCCGCACATATCCAGCCCACTTTTATAGCCGCACACACCTTATTGCCGTTTTTTTCTGGCGTTTTTATATTGACTAGCCCATTGTGGACCCCAAAACAAAAATATGTGGCGTATATGTGTACACAAACCTACGAGATGGGTGTCCGATGATCACTCTACTATATAAAATGTGAATATACATGTACAAATACAGCAGTTCTGCAGTTGTTCAAATTTGTCATTATGGGTAAATTTACTTGCATTAGTAGACCAGTTTGGTGAATATACATATATATCCCAACGGGGCATTATCAATGAAGTGCAATAATTTTTGTGACGTTCACCAGAGGTCGCTATCAGCTTGAGTGGATCTTATTTATGACTGGTCACATGATCTGTTGTTCTCCTTACTGAAGAGGTTACAAGGTCAGAGAAACCACGTGCAAGGGATACATGTAGAAAGTTAAGAAATTGAGCATTGTACACATTGGCCACGCGAGGCCCACAAATGCCTTGAAAATATAAAATGTTTAAAAACTTTATTCTTGGCATCAAGGATGTCAAAATTAAAGTGGAATTACTGAATTTTCAAAAATATGTCTATTTTCCCTTGGCGTGTGGGACTATCCTGGGTTTGGCAGTTAAGGGGTTAAACAGCCCTGAGGTCAACTCAACTAACAGCCCTGTGGTCAGCTCCACTAACTGCCCTGTAGTCAGCTCAACTAACAGCCCTGTAGTCAGCTCAACTAACTGCCCTGTAGTCAGCTCAACTAACTGCCCTGTAGTCAGCTCAACTAACAGCCCTGTAGTCAGCTCAACTAACTGCCCTGTAGTCAGCTCAACTAACTGCCCTGTAGTCAGCTCAACTAACAGCCCTGTAGTCAGCTCAACTAACTGCCCTGTAGTCAGCTCAACTAATGGCCATGTAGTCAGCTCAACTTGCATTTAATAATTTGGCTGGTTTTGCCTAAACGTTGCTGCTGATGTGTGCAGTCAGGGACATGACACATCAATAATCATCAGTTGCCTACATGAACATTTTATGTCTCGTCTTATTTTCATAACAAGAGGCCCCTGGGTTCTGTGCTCTGCTGCAGCTAGACATATGAATGTGAGTGGACAGAGTGGAGCCCGCATGCTGTTGTGACCACCTTTATAATGACACCTCACAAGTATTATGAGCAATCACGGTTTTACTTCTCCACCATGTGTCTACAATCCATCCAAATTTTTTAAAGATACACCACAAATTCCAGACTCTCTTGTGATGGAGGTGCATGTTGGTATTTTGTATAAACCTGTTTCTAACTTTGATATCTATAAATTTATCAATTATCGGTCATTTATCACCTGTTCAGTGACAAGACAAGTTATAATTTTGATGTAAATTGTGACACATTTATATGTGCAAACTTATTGTTCGTTGTTCCTGGAAGTGAATAGTTTTGTGGTTTTCCTACCTGTAACATTAGAGAGTTACCAGACTATTTGACACTAGGGGGCCCATGTGTGCTCAGAATGGGTACTTTCAGTGTTCTCACAACCACATGTGACTGTGGAATATCCATCTGTCCTCTGTGTGTTATTATTGTGCACTTGTGTGTCTGCAGAATAAGCCCCAGATCAGTGTTTTGTAAAAATGCTAGGTGATCCAGGATAAATGAATATGTTAATAATAATCAAAAATGCTTACTAAAATGTCTGTACTGCTACGGACCACACAAACTCTACTACCTATTTGCCTTAAAACACAAAAACTCGTTTTTAAAATATTTAAATATCATAGTACCACCTGGTGAACAAATCAAGGTATTAAGGCCTTGTTATGGGGGGGGAGCAACTTTATTTGCTCAACGGTTGAGTCACTCTTGTGGAACCCCCTGTGGATAACCACTCCACCTAGCTGTTATACGATGCCACGTGTGGTAGGCATCTTCAGTTGTGTAGCTCATCATTAAAGTGGGAGCGCTTGGTCATTTAAAAAATGGCTGCTTTAAGCAAGAGGAAGAGAGCTGCTGCAGCTGCTGCTGTAGTTTTGATGATTCTTATCAAAAAGAGAAGTACGAAACTAAACATGGAAGGTGGTACAAGGCAGAACGTTGCTGACATGCAGGGAGAAGCTGGGAGCTTAGAATGCTTTGATCAAACATCTGAGGGAATAGAATCCTGGTGCATTTAAAAACTTCCTGCAAATGAACACAAAAGCTTTTGACAAACTTTTGTCTTTTGTAAGAAGCAGCATTGAGAAGAAAGACACCAATATATGGCACAAGTAATTCTGGCATGTGACAGACTGGCATTAAAACGTCGCTATCTGAGCTAGGTGAGGACATGTATTGTAACACACTATTAATTTTATGAATTCAATTAAAATGAATGGGCTTTTATTGTGATTGTGTTTATGAAAACTTTAAAATGTACTTGTAAACATAAGGGTAATGGATAAATCATTGTTATGCCTTCCAAAAGTATCAATAGCATGCATCATAAAGCAATAACCCTTTAATACATTTCTACTTTATCGGTGAATCCTTCCAAAGCCTATAATACATGTATCACATCCACAGAGTAACATGGTACGAGGCACACAGGGCTTCCCAGAAGTGGCCTGACAAGCAATTCTACTGGCCCTGAAAACACCATAAAGATCATATGAAGAATTCAGTAATTCCATTGGTGGATAAAACATATAGACATGTACCAGTTAACACTAAATGTTTTTCACTGCTTGTGCAATCTTGAGTGGAGTTTGCACAATATTGGGCTAAAATTCCACACAGTTCAAAACCCGCACTTGTCCTGACTACAAATTTACCTGTCCAACAAGGGGAATTGCTTTAAAAAAATGCAGAGAAAAAAAATTTAAGCTATTTACAACACCATGGCCTGATAACTGTAGCAAAAGATGTGCACATTTTTAAAGGTTTAATGACACCACTGAAGGTTTTAAGAAAAAGCATTTAAGGGTTAAATTGCATTCACTGGAAGAACTAAATCCCCACATACCTAATCCTGATTTTACACATGATCAAAGACCATTAAACCATTTATACAGTTACTCTGCTCTTGCTGTGAAAAATCAGTTTTGCACACAGCAGTATATGGAGGGGTTTACACTCATCAGATAACAATGCATGCTTATTTATTAGTCTTTTGATGGCTAATTGGTTTAGGCAGTCATAAATCATGTACTTCTTCAATTTGAAGCCATCTGTTGCCCAATTATGCTGAAATGCTTCGAGTCTCCAGGATACTGCAATCATTAAAATGTCCAGAATGGAGTGTTTGACGCTAGCCTGCACAGAAGTTCTGCAGTTGTAAACTCATGCATGGTGGTAGCTGTAGCAACAGCAGTAACCATGGTCACAGTTTGCACTTTTTTAGGGCACAATGAAACCTGGCTGGAAAGACCAACCCACGGAGGGGGGCAACTTGTGGTCTCTCTTAAGGGGTATAACATAAAAAGTGCTGGGCAAATTAAGTCTCTTCACTCTTTCACTGCCATTTTTTTTTTTGGACTGTGTCACAGTTGGCACTGAAAGAGTTAAACTGCATGTGGTCTTTCAATGAGACAGGTTTCCCACTGGAGTGGTTTCTCAACACAGAGACCACTGTACAGTACATGTATACAGATACCAGACCATATTCACTCCTATTGGCAGCAAACTGCACGTGCAAGGCTAAATATAAACATAACATTTTGGATTTCATGTACAAAACTAGGAAATACTATAACATGCAGGCTTTTTTTTAGCTTTTATTTTCTTTAAGCTACTGATGTAATTGCGAGTGTGTTTGTCTCCTCAAATAATTTGCTTCAATACTATCAATGCTTAAATTGGATCATAATTTATAAAGTACATGTATTTCTAAATATATATAACTGGAGCATTGTATGACAGCCCCCCCCCCCCCCCAAACACCCTGACCAGGTTCACCAAGTTTGGACAGGGAGGATAAACTCAGAAAGCATAAATCTGATATAAAAAAAAAAACATTCACTATAATGATCATAATTCATATTTCCCTTGACATATAATGGATTTTTGAGTTTCCAGAATGAGAACTTTAAATAAGCATGTAACATTTAACATCACCGAGGCTACACAAAAGTAACTGTTGGTCTCTCCAGACCTTCTTTAAAAACTCATGACCAATCAGGCAATTTTACATTATTAAAGAAAACAAGTTGACGCTGACGCTGTCCATATCTCCCGCCCACATAATTTTAAAACAAAGATAACTGTATATTTGGCAGGTACATACTGGCATGTTTCTGATATTGTGCTTAAATGGGGACGATACATTAACTGTACCTTTATCCTGGGTGTCATGGTAAACATATACACAAGTAAATAAAAAATAACCTAAAAATTATGGCATGAGCAGAATGCTGGAATTTTACATGTGATTTGTAGTCATCTGAAAACAAGAAAAATGTATGGTGTCAATGAAACAGAAAAATAACTGTTTCTTACAAAGGTTACTAGTTGTGATTCTCTGTTAAGTTCTGCAGTGTGATCCATGTCATGTGATGGTCTGTGTATGGCACCGGGAATGCATCAGCAGATAGGACTCTGTTGTTATAATAACACAAAAGAAAGCTGCTGGTAGTCTGTTTGGACTGTTTCTATACGTCACCTGGTTCTTCAAATACTGCATACAACAAAGTCAAAGAGAATTGAAATGCCACTAGTGACCCTGACATAAGGTCAAGGTCACTGACCTACTAACTCGATATAGACCCTAACAAGAATGATCCACTGTAAAAGTTATTATACTATCTTATCTGGTTCTGAAGATATTGCGCGCAAGGAATTCACAGAGAAGTGACCCTGGGTGACCTTGAATGGGGTCAAGGTCACTTTCCTTTGAACTCCATGTGACTACTAATAAGGGTGACCTACTGTAAAAAATTCATGATCCTAGCTTAACTGGTTCTTGAGATATCGCATGGATGAACTGCCTCTGGTGACCTTGAAATTACGTCAAGGTCAAGGTCCTTCAAGCATGACATAGAACCTTACAAGGTTGATCAACTGTAAAAGTTAAGTGATCCTAGCTCACTTGTTTCTTCAGATATTGCATACAACAAATTCAAAGAAAATTGAATTGCCGCTGGTGACCTTGGAATTAGGTCAAGGTCACGCACCTTCAAAGTGGATGTAGACCCTAACAAGAGTGATCAACTGTGAAAATTTCATCATCCTATCATATCCGGTTCTTAAGATATCGCGCGCAAGAAGTTTAGAGATAAATGACCCTGGTGACCTTGAAATGGGGTCAAGGTCACTCTCCTTCAAACTTGACGTGAACACTTATAAGAGTGACCAACTGTAAAAAGTTCATGATCCTAGCTTAATCTGTTCTTGAGATATCGCGTGCAAGAAATGTGGGACGCACGCACGGACGGACGGACAGTCGTCATTACTATATCTCCCCCCCCACTTCGTGGGCGGGAGATAAAAAAATGAAAAATAGGAAGAATGAAATAGACCCCCAACTGGACAGCCCCCATGTGGTACTTTGACAAAACAACCAAGGCAGCCCCATGGTATGTGTGGTCACAAAACAGCCAGACAGCCCCATGGTAGTCAAGTAATCTTAAGCAGATATCATATACAGTCCTGAAGGTAGTCGACCATGTAGACGACACAGCTGAAATTCAGCCCTGGTGCTGGTAAACTAAGCAGACAAGATTGGTAGAGAGAGACATTCCTGCTGATATTGTCCATCACTTTATCATCAAAGTGGGCCTATTTTTAATTTTGTCACTTTTACAGTTTGAATTTATTGAATCCACATATTTAAATTATATATGCACCAAGAAAATTTCAGAGCTCATTGATCTAACACCAAGACTACAGACATACAACCACGTGCACTAATTTAAGACAATGCAAATTTGTACATTTTTCAAGAAACACAAAAAGTTTATAAATCTGTGAAAATAAAGCAATTTACAGTTGTCATCAAAGTAGAACTAGACATACTTTCAATGCAAGCGTTGACTAAAGGGTCCGCCATTTGCTCAAATTAGGTCATGGTGACACCAAAATCTAATCAGTTCATCTTGGCATACTAGATAAGCATACTAACAAATTTGAGCAAAATACGTACATTGGAGCATTCTGGAGATATTGCCATAACGAGCCCTAACAAGCATGTAATAAGGTTGCTCAAATTTGCTCAAATTACATGTAGGTCATGATGACACCAAAATCTAATTAGTTCATATTTACACGTCAGGTAAGCATATTGCCCAATTTGAGCAACATACATTGAGGCATTCTGTAGATATCTCGGTAACGAGAATGTGCACATTTGGATGGACATCTGGACAGAAGGACGACCCAAAGACAGAAAGGATCGCCCCGATGACTCTACAGACAGCAAACTATGTCAGCAAAAACAGCACAAGAAGTTGGAGGTAGTGATCGAGCGAGAAGACAGACGCGTATACAAACCCTGGTGGCAGCCTGTAGTACTAGCAGGCAGACGTACTCAAAGCCTGGTGGCAGTCTTGAGAGCTGTATGCCAGAAGTTGAGGAGGATATCAGTTGATATACTTCCCTGACCATCAGACAACAAATATACACGTACAGTGTACATGTATGTACAAACCCAGCAATGACATCAAGTTGGAAATGCTGCTCACTCCAGAGGGGTTGCTTTAATAGAAGCCTGATAAAAAGTGCAGACAGATCTAGATAAATGAGAATGAGCTCGCACATCTTGGGGCGGAGATTCCTATAGGTATCCTTGAACATTCTTTGTCATAGTGAAAGGGTACCGTTAACTACATGAGTGTATTACGTATAATTACCAGCTTCCACAAATAGCAGCATAATTAGAGTGACTTGAGTCGATCTATGCGACATTTGAATCTCGATCATCTTCAGAAGCCACATAAAGATACGGGCTCCAGAGTGAATGTGGAAGATTAAAGCTATAAGTCTGTGATTTCATTAATACCCAAATGCCAACACTTTAAATCTACATGTACATCACAGTACATAGGGTTGAGTGATATTCATGACAACATAAAGGAAGTACATGGACCAGCACAGAACTAACAGCTATAAACAGCCTCATATTGCTGCCATGGTTAATTCTTATATACCCATGTAACTTCTTGTACAGACAGATTGACAGAGAAAGAGAGAATGTTCATCACTAAATTTAAGAAAAAATGCTACAAAATCTTTTAATCTGTGCAAGTGAGAGATATTGTAAGAACAGACAGAATTCATTATAAAAATGAAGTTTATTTTTATACTTATATTCATATTAACATTAATACTAGAATTAAATTTGTCATGAATATTTGTGCGTAAAAGTTTTGATAGAAACTGCGAAGGACCTTTTGTTTATCAGTGGGAGGAGCTATGGGTGTGAGCAGCCGCTTGTTACGTAGCAAAGTAGGCACTGGCACATGCCGTGCTGTATATGATGTTACCATCGACTGATGAAAACAGAATTTGTCCCTACTCTTTCAATGCTAACAAAAACTCTGAATGTAAATATATCTGTATGAGCAAGACACCAATATTGACGTTTACCTAACCTAGTGTATATGTGTTCCTGTACACATCAATGTAGCTATATGTGCGTAACTATTTCACATAAAAAAGTAAAATGTCCTGGCACATTTTCGTACCATACACACCTCAAGAAGTCCTTTAGTCAAGCTCAATATTCTGGATGTCCCTTTCTGTCACTGTTCTGAATTAGCATTGAAGAATTTCATGCGTATTTTCATTTCTGTTTTATCAAAACACACTGAACAGATATTTTTTTGAGAAAAGCTCTATCTGCCTGGAAAACAACAGTGGGTGCTTATAGTAGGTAACTACTAGTGCATTGACTGAGGGGAAAAAGTCGGGTCACAGGACCCACAATTAAATTATGTTTAATACCCAGGTCCTGGGTACCCACGGCAAAATTAAACCCTTACTGAAATGATACACAGAAACATATTTTAACTTGCTTTTATTCAGGTACAGTATAATAATTCCACCATTTGACAAGCTGCCTATTCCTGAGAGAGAAAAGAAAAAGAAAAAATAATAAAGAACATTACAGTGAAAATGGCAGAAATACACATAGATCTATAATTTGTTTAATTCATAACGAAAATAGTCAGGTACAGTAACTGTAGTTCTAGAAATTTTCATGTGTGGTTAATTTCGTGCAACCTTTTTTTTCCCGTAAATTACAAAACATTTTCATATTTAAATTTTGTGCATCATGGCTTGTCTACATATAACCAACCTGCCATAATGTCAATTAATTTTGATGCATCTTACTGTCGCGCATCAAGTACTAGCATGAAAAGCACAAAATTAAGTCAAGCGTGCAAATTTCTAGAACTAAAGTATTAAAAAACGGATTCGGACCCGACTTTTTTGCCTTATGATGGGGGGGGGGGGGGAGGGTCCTGGGTACCCAGGTCCCGAGTCAATGCACTAGCAACTATACACATATATATATAAAACATGCTTTGGAGCTTGGAGTGCACGGATGAATGTGTATCTTTAATGGCAGCTAATTGGGATCAACTCTCACGTCAATCTATTACCTTCCTGGCTCTATGCTCATACAACTGATTTCTGCAATAATGGTAGCAGCCACTACTCTCTTCTTACACAGTACAGTTGGCCCTCTCTAATAAGGCCCCTCATGACAGGCCACCCTCTCTACAAAGCCCACTTCTACATGCCACAAAAGTGGTATATTTCCGTTGTATTGTCCATTTTAAGAGACCACCCCTCTAATGTGGCCACTTTCTGCTTGCATTTTGGGTGACCTTATTAGAGGGGAACCAATGTATCAGCAAAATACACAGCTCCATAATGGCCACTTTTCTCGTCGACTATATGAGTGGACTAATTAGTTAATAATTCAATTGTGTCTGGTGGTAATAGTGATGAGGTGAAAAATTATCGTGGCCATTAGCTGCAAAACTACTCTGGTGTGCTTCTTTCATCTCCACATGTGAGGGCAACTAATTAATCGGCAATCTGAACTCTTATTATTTCAAAAAGATATTATGGCTTAACAACTTTCTTTGCGGGGATGTCTTTAAGTACTCACACAGACAAAGATAGCTCATGATGTAAGTTGTGGGCCCCACTACAAACTGTATTCGCTCAAAATATGGTCTTTAATGAAAGCTCCACAATCTTCTTTTGTGTCAAGAGTCACTCCCAATAGAATCAGAGGGTTAATAATTGAGCTTCTCTCAGGGAGCAATCATTGTTTTATATATAGTATAAAACTTTTGCCAAAACTGCTTTTATTTTTCATTAAAAGTGTTATTCTATTTTTTTAAGGTGAATGCAATCATGCAGAATGTAAAGTGTATTGTATTATAAACATAATTAAATTCATTTATTTTCAAAATCTGGATGACCCACCAGGTCGTCAGGAGCTTATTGAGGGGATCATCAGAACATACAGTCGCACATATAATATATGCACCACACACTGGACAATACAGAAGTTCTACTTGGAGAAAAATATATACTATTGTAACTAAAAATAAAACACCTTGTCTCCATTATGTACAACTGAATGGCATTAAAGATTTCAGTGGCTAAGCTTCATCTGCGAGGTCACAACTACCAGCTAGCATAATTTCTAAGAGTCTGGCTTGAGCAAGCTAGGTTAAGCAATAAATAAGGGTATGCACCAGGGGTGCACCTATATGACTGCATGGGCAGCATGCTACCAACAGTGTTAAAATTTCTTTAAGGATTAACATTAAAATAGTGATTTATGCCATTTATTATGACATCAAGTAGTACTCCAATAGGTTGTAAAAATATGCAATCCTCGACTGACAATCATCATAGCTCTGAAGGCTAAAGTACATTAAGGAGTAATACAGACTACATGTACATGCTTTATTATTTTGTTTCAGGTAAAGGCACATGTGTACCCACAATTTACATGTAGACGTATGTGATTTGAACACCATGCATACATGTCATACATCGATACACAGCATAAACACCACATATATGACATATATGAAAATTATGCAGATATGGCAGAGTTCTAGACACATCAATTTACAGAAGGGCTTTAGATTTGATTGTGATGTCAACTGCAATTTATATTTCCCTTTATTTTGTGGCAGTTTCTTTTTGCTTATGTCACTGATTGCACAAAATACAGTAGTCCCTGTCTTAAGAGGCCTCCCCAAAGGCAGGCCCAAAAGTGGCCTCTCATTAGAGGTACAATAACATGGAAAAGATAGCAGCAGAGACCTGCCAAAAGTGGCCTTTCAAGCCAGGTAGCCTCTCATTGAAGTGGCCTCTCAAGAGAGGGACCACTGTAGTCAAAACAAAAATTTGAAAGAGTATCTCGGCCTAGATTGAACACTAAGAGCCTCGTGTAGGCAATGCCATGCAACGTGCTGGCATCAGACACAAGTGCCCAGTGTTCTAGTTCTCTTCCGGTATCACATAAGTGCCCAGTGTCCTAGTTCTCTTCGGGCATCAGACACGAGGGCCCAGTGTTCTAGTTCTCTTCTAGCATCACATATAGGTGCACAGTGTCCCAGTTCTCCTCAGGCAACAGGCAAAAGTGCCCAGTCTCCTAGTTCACTTCAGGCATTAGACTCAAATGCCCAGTGTCCTAGTTCTCCAGACAAAGTGCTCAGTGTCCTAGTTCTCCAGACAGAAGTGCTCAGTCTCCTAGTTCACTTCTGGCATCAGACTAAAGTGCCCAGTGTCTCAGTTATCCAGACACGAGTGGCCAGTATCCTAGTTCTCCAGACACGAGTGCTCAGTGTCCTAGTTCTCCAGACATGAGTGCTCAGTGTCCTAGTTCTCCAGACATGAGTGCTCAGTGTCCTAGTTCTCCAGACAGGAGTGGCCAGTGTCCTAGTTCTCCAGACAGGAGTGGTCAGTGTCCTAGTTCTCCAGACACAAGTGGTCAGTGTCCCAGTTCTCTTCTAGCTGCCATCAGACACAAGTGGCCAGTGTCACAATGTGCTCCATCCTATGCTCATCCTTTATCATTTCAACATTGTTTTACCTGCCATCATGGAGCACTAGCCTTGGCAGACCACTCTTTGTACACTCAGCACATTGGTCTCTTCAGCCATGATGAACCACATGAACATGCTTGTACATGTAGTATGCATTTGCCAGAAAAGAACAGAACACTGACAGTGTAACAATTGATCACATATCAAATGTCCTCTTGTCAAGTGCATAGTCAGTGCAATACATTTGTAATTAAACTCCATTAATTTGTCTAATTCTTTATTTTTACCCACTCAATTAAATGACAGGCTTTTCTTGAGTGGTTAAAATGTTATACCGAATGTATAATCTGCAAGTTTGTACACCAGACATGTTATTGACCGAAGTACTCTAAGAACGACAAATGGACATCCTACACCCAAGTTAACGGAGACTGCACCCTAATGCTACAGAGTTCAAACCAGTCATTCATCACACATTGCACTGCCCCAGTCTCATTATCTTACAGCTCTGTCTGTGTGGACCACAATTCAATTGCCAACCCTGGCCAATGCCACTATTATAATATTATTTTCAACCATTTGCCATTGATGCTTTATGTGTATTGTCACTGACTGCAGGTTCCATATTAACCCTTCCCCCCCTTGAATTAAGACTGAGTCAACAGCTTTCCTTGGCATGGGTTGGGCACTTAGTGCCCAACCCATGCCAAGGAAAGCTGATGACCTGGGGCATGTGATCTTGATAGGGCTCATCTACAATTCTCAGTCTAATTGTTTTTCATTACTGTTGAAATTAGTTGAAAACACTGAAGCAGACAACATTTGAACACCAGCCCGTTTTGGCCCGTTTAAGGGGGAAGGGGTACGTTAAACTGGACAAGTGCATCTGATACCACTTCCACCAATTAAATGATAAAAAGTGATGCAACTGTGAGCACTTTCCTGGACATCTGATTTGCTGCCATTCTGGACAAGTGCAACTGTGAGTTCAGCCACACGGTCACTTATGCTATATTGCCAGGAGTCAGTGCAGATGTTTTTGAAACCCTAATATATGAATGGGAGCAGGTGTACACGTACATGTACAATCAGCCTGTAACCCTGCCTGAATGACCAAGACGGGTGTGCAACAATCCACTCACAATATGTACGTATACCAGGGCAGACACAACCCTGGCAAGTTTGGTACAACATCTAAAATAAGATAGTAGACAGTGTGAAAACGAGGCTGCCACGATATAACCCTTTGTTTGCTGTGATCTAACATCTCATATATCACAATGACTCTTCTTTTTGTTGTACTTACCCCAACTGAATTACCACCCCATATGAGCCCTGGATTTCTATTTCACCCTCATTATTAATAAAGTACAAGTGTTTAGTTCATTTAATAATTAAAGCAATTATAGCAAATGTTCACAAAATATCGTTTAAGAAAATGCAATGTTTACTTTTGGTTCCACATTCCTATGGCAGTTACCACGGTTGATAATAGATGGTGTGGTAATATCAAGTATATAAGACACTATCTGCACTTGCCACCAATGCTGCAACAACCAAATGTAGCAAAGTTACAAACGTTATGATGTCATTACGCCTCACTTTTTCTCCCCATGATCCTCACACATGTAATGACAAGTTGATGCAAGTGCATTCATAGACACACTTGGTAAATAATCCTCCAGATGACTGCAACCACTGAACCAGTGTCAAGACACTCTGTCAGTGAGTACTGGGGGTGGGGGTGGGGTGGGTGGGGGAGGAGGGACTGCAGCACCACATAGTGGCCAAAATATGAACTACATGAACCCAGGTGCATGCATTTTAATCAAAGTAATTGCCAAGTGCTTCTTAAGAAGATTTCACATTTTTTAAAATACATTTGAAAATCCTAAAAAAAAAATCATCATAATCTCCTTTGCAAACTTGGTATGATCACCTGCGGAACATCCATGTTCGAAGTCAATGCATTCCATGGAACAGTTTCTGGGAAGTTGAAAATGTAAAAAGTGTAATTAATAGACAGTATAGTATAGACACATTTGTTTTACATGGATTGTGAAAGAAGTCGTGTCACTCTCCATGGCACAGATGTTGGCATATACTTCCTACCTTGTCTGTGGTGGAGGAAACCAAAGAACTCAGAGAAAACCACCGTGCACGGTTAAAGTGGTAGGAACTTTTTCCATATGCTGCCCAGGACGAGAATCGAACCCGGGTCACAGAGGTGAAAGGTGAGCGTCTAACCGCTCAGCCAACCATGCACCCTGCAATTAATAGACAGACAAATGGATGGACAGACAGATGGACCCAAAAGAGCTAAAAATTTGTAGGACATTTTCAATTTTAAAATAGCTTCTGGTTACATTTTGACCAATGCAAACACATAAGAACATAATTTTTATGTATCAAATTCCATACATGTGCACCCTCAATTACAGTCCTCATCACAAACATACATTTAAGTCTCTTGTCTAACAATATAACTGAGTTTCAGTCAAGTTTTATTCTGGCCTATAGTTGGAACTCACCTGCAGAGCAAAGTAGCATGCAGTATGTATGGTTTTCTTCACAGGTAAAACAATTACGTCAGCTTTTTGTTCTAATTAAGTCAAAAGATGTCACCTGGCATAGGCCTAGGGCTGGTTGGGTGTCAGAAGACCGTCATCTTCTCCCTGCTGTCAAACTGCTAAGTTATGCAGAACAGATGCAGCAACAATGACATTTATCAGGGAATCACATGATGTCTTGAAAAAATGTTGTCTGTCTCCTATTTAACTTGGACTCCACAGTCAGAGGTTGGTACAGCTTTTGGCATATAGATCCAGTACTTCAATCGGGCAAAAGCATACTACATACAGGTAGTCCAAGACTAAGTCGGTCACTCGATCTGTATACAGGCCTTACAGCATGAACATTGACACAAAAGATGAGCCAAATATAAAACCAATGGATGGGAGTGGTAGGCCAATCAGATGTCAGAACAGTCATCATGTGATATGGGTGCCTACTCTGTGATAAAGGCCACTCACGTGCCACAAATCGCTGCCTGCTATATGAGCCACGTACAACATGTTCTGGCACATACAGCATGCAGCAATTTGTGGCAAATTCAAAAGTGTTAATATCCTGGCTAAATGTAATTGCAAGAAATTTTAAGGTTGGCTGGAGGCATCAGGTTTAGTCCAGTTTTGTTTTGAAATGTGACTCAATACTGCATGTTCAACCATGTTTATGTATGGGCATGAAATCAGCATTGATTTGCTTACATGGTGAGTGTCATCACCAGCCTGTGGGAGAGGGCAGGCAGCTGAAAGGTACAGCACTGAAGCCTGGATTTGTGACAAATTGCTGCGGCTGATGGCAGGACTTTTTTTAGTTTAAGTAATTAACATTCTTTTGTGAAACCTGCATGAAAAATGAATTAAAGTATGTATATATGAGCTTGCTACACAGGCCTGGGTTTAGCAATAATAGTGTCCAAAAATCAGAAAAATAGAACTGGTCTAAACTTCGGCTGGCCTCACATTCTTCAAATTTTCAAAGCACCTTGTGCACTTAAAGGGAGCAAATAACACAGAAAAGGGACAAATTCTATCTTGCTCAAATTCGAAAAAGTAAAAACAGATAACAGGAGGCTGGACCAACTATGTGGAGTGTAAAAGCGGAGACCCCCCCCAACATGTTTCGGCCCTAGAGGTGCGGGCCTTCGTCAGGGGCTGGGGGTCCCGAGAGAGCTTTATTATGACAGGTCATATCAATTTGGGAGGTGCACATGAACAGTGTGAATTAATGTCTTTTCTTGCCACCAGGGGGCGTGACAGTCTAGCATTACACGTTATGTATATGGCTGCTAATAAAATGATTACCAACTTATGCCCTGTGTCGTTTTATCACTAGGTGGCGGTAATAGCCATTACCGGGATAATTAAATATTATTATAGTGAAACATGATTAAGAGAGAGTGAGAATGAGAGTTTGTGCGAGATTGCTAATTACATGTATCTTGGCCGCTGAAAGTGTTCAAAAATCTGAGGAGCGTTCATCTGAGCTATCTGAGAGATATAAGTCGTTTCTGAGAATATCATTTTTTTGTGCTTTCAGTAGTATGTTCTTGATGTTGGAAAGCACTTCCGCGATTTTTTGTTCAACTTTGTCGATAGTCCATTCATCCTGGCAAACGGTTTCTGTGCTTGAGCAGGCCGTGACCGAATGGTAAGATCCCTGAGCCATAGGCCTATTGTAAAATGCGAACGCCTCTCGGACTCCAGTTCCGATGATGACAGCGTAAGGGCCACCACAACCCCAGATAGCGACAAAACAAACGTGAATTTTCTTAAAGACAACACCCTACACTTATCCAGTGATGGACCAGACAGCACAAGCGACCATTCGGTCACGGCCTGCTCAAGCACAGAAACCGTTTGCCAGGATGAATGGACTATCGACAAAGTTGAACAAAAAATCGCGGAAGTGCTTTCCAACATCAAGAACATACTACTGAAAGCACAAAAAAATGATATTCTCAGAAACGACTTATATCTCTCAGATAGCTCAGATGAACGCTCCTCAGATTTTTGAACACTTTCAGCGGCCAAGATACATGTAATTAGCAATCTCGCACAAACTCTCATTCTCACTCTCTCTTAATCATGTTTCACTATAATAATATTTAATTATCCCGGTAATGGCTATTACCGCCACCTAGTGATAAAACGACACAGGGCATAAGTTGGTAATCATTTTATTAGCAGCCATATACATAACGTGTAATGCTAGACTGTCACGCCCCCTGGTGGCAAGAAAAGACATTAATTCACACTGTTCATGTGCACCTCCCAAATTGATATGACCTGTCATAATAAAGCTCTCTCGGGACCCCCAGCCCCTGACGAAGGCCCGCACCTCTTGGGCCGAAACATGTTGGGGGGGGTCTCCGCTTTTACACTCCACATAGTTGGTCCAGCCTCCTGTTATCTGTTTTTACTTTTTCAAGTTGGATGAGGCACCCTTTGCATCGCTTTTTTGTCGATCCTATGTCGAGTTGCACCTCCACGTGGTGTTGGACATATATTTGTTCTGACTTGCTCAAATTCAGATTAAATGGGCCACACATTACTTTCCCCTGATCTTTATGGCAATTGTACAAAGAAAGTGTACGGCAGAGTCACCGACATGCTGCACAAAGACCTCCACATTTACTTTGTATTATTTTACTCATTCCATACCAGTCCCAGATTTTTCTGTATATACACGTACCCACATTTAAGATGACAATTGAATATTGCAGTTCTTCATGAAGAGAGCTTTCATTCAAGTGCCACCTTGCCTATAGTCTTCAGGCAGTGCCAAAACCACTGACTGTGCCTATACAGTATTCAGGCAGTGCTAAAACCCCTGACCAAGGCCTTTTGCCATAGTATGGAATGATTGAAAACAAAGTTGTGTTATGGCAGCCCTAGCAGTGCCAGTGTAGGTCAACAGCTTTCCTTGGCACTCTCTGCACACATTAACCCAGTGTGCATCAAACATAGCTGTTGCCTCACAATACAAACTGGCACTTTAAAGGTTACTATAATGTTTGATCACTTGTAACTAACTTCAATATTTTTGTTCATAGTCTGACTCCCAGTTTTTAACATATTTATCATTGTGATTGACATAACCTAGGTTTCACCTCCAAACAGAAATTTGAGTTCATATAATTTTCTAAATCATTCCACCATTCTTGTGGCCCTCATTTTCTGCATTATGACTGATGTTTTATCTCAAAACAACTCTTCTGTGAATAAATATTCTCCCGCACCTTCTACGTGCCTGATAGGTTTTGCATGAGCCTGTAGACATGCAAGAGGTGGCCAGACAGACAGCAGTAATAATTTATCATGTGCGAGTTTGGCGATGGTGTGACATCACATACTTGTGCAGACACCAATGATTGCATTTTAAATACACTCATAGGGCTATAGTTTTTGTATGATACCAACTTTGGCACTGAAAAGTAGCTTGTGTTGCCTGTGGTACTGACCTTGATCAGAAAGACCTAGTTTGTGTTGCCTGAGGAGCTGACCTTTATGGTCAGAAAGACCAGGCTTAATTGTGTTGCCTAGTCAACTGACCTCAGTCACAATGACTGGGCTTATGCTGCCTGGGCAGCTGACCTTAGTCACAAACATCTGGCTTGTGTTGCCTGGGGAGCTGACCTTAATAGTCCGAATTGACACATAACCCTGTCCTGACTGAGGCAGGTGTCTACCTATCACTGCAAATCCTGGGACACACACAGAAAACCTTTTCCAGTGAACCTGTCTGCCCCCATAGACCACCAAGCATGCCCATCTATGTGGCTACCTCAGTTTTCCTATAAATCAGATTTTCATATTGAATTTTGGATGCACCTATGTCACCTGCAAACTTAATAAAAGGCTTTATTAATGTTTGATAGTCCTTATCAGGTGACCCAGGGCTTGTGATATTCTATATATGAGATGTGAATTTGCTGCCACAGCGCCTGGGTTGGCTGAGAGCAGTGGCTGTCTGCTCTGTCAGCAGATGGTACCCGTGCCACACCTGCAGCCCGACCAATCACAACTCGCAGCTTTGTTGCCTTTTGCTCACAGAACTGGTATATTATATGCGGGGCCAGTCGGTGCCAGTCACTTCAACCTTAACCGAACATCAAAGACATTCAGTGCAAAGACATGCTCAAACTACAGTAGTCTTTATTACTCTGGGCCCATATGGCACAAAAACCACTTGCAACAAGTAATCCACTAGAGCAGACTAAAAGTGTTTGTTTTATGAGCAGCAGTAAAAAGTGTTAACAAATAACCAGATGTATTACTAGTTTAAGCACATATTCTAGACCGCATTATCACAGATTTTCCCCTAGCTCAGAGATAAGGCCTGTTCTTTCAATCACATATGAACAACGCCCAGTCAGTTTCTATATCTGTCATAAATACAACCTGATGTTTATTTACAATTTTTCCCAATTTTAACGCTTCACAAGCCAGTGACAGCATATATGACAGCGTATATGACAGCATATATGACAGCATATATGACAGCGTATGCTGGGCTGACCATTGCCTGGCAGTCTGGAGCACCAGGGCCTACATTTTTCTTGAATGGTTTGGCTTCAAGGTCCACACTTTCATCAGGGCGCTCTATATTGCTGTATTACCGGCTCAACCCCAGTGTGACTGATATTACATATATATATATATATATATATATATATATATATATATATATATATATATATATATATATATATATATATATATATATATTCTTTAATGAGAATGGGGATTTGGTTGAGTGGATATGTGCATTTCCCATTTCAGCAAAGCGACTGGTGCCAAAGGTTGCAGGTTCGAATCCCGCTCGATCCAAACATAAAGAAATACCATTCAAAGAACACGGTACCCTTCGGCCGCCTTCAATCTCTTTTGCTAGAAGTGAACAGGAATAGTGTCCCATAGTATCAGGTATAGTTACCTACACAAATACTACTATTGTACACTTGACCTTTGACCTCAAAAACATTAGGTCAAATATAGAGGTATAACCTTGACTTTCAATAGCCTTCTAGATCACCCTATGTTGCTTCTTTTGTTTTAATTTAGATTTCTAGATGCACAATGTCACTCAGCAAACTTGTGACCCGTGTGTGACCTTGAAAGTTAGGTCAAGGTCAACTATGCTTGCAGTGGTGTACTATCATATGCAATTTGAAAGTTCTGTCTCAAAAGCTTCTGAAGTTATCGTGGGTCAAGAAAATTTCAATGAATAGGTCACTGTGACCCAGATACTTGACCTAGTGAGTCCTACTTTTGATTCATGATACATTTTTTGGTTATGATACATGAGTGTATAAAATTTCATGTAACTGCCTTAAATACTTCCATACTTATGCCAATATCACCATTGTGCACTTGACCTTTGACCTCAAAAAGTAGATCAAATATAGAGCTATGACCTCTATTTTCAATAGGCTTCTAGATCACTTTATAGAGCTTCTTGTGTGTAAGATCTAGATTGCTAGATGCAGGTTTGAATAGTTAGAGCAGTAATGATGCTTAGCACATGTGACTATTGTGTGACCTTCAGAATTATGTTAAGGTCAACTATGCTTGCACACAAAATAGGCCACATTGGAGTGTAATATCATGTGCAATTTGAAAGTCCTGTCTTAAAAATTTCTGAAGTTATACTGGTAAACAAAATTTCAATGAATAGGTCACTGTGACCCAGATACTTGACCTAGTGACCTACTTTTCATTCATGATACATTCTTTGGCTGTGATACATGTGTATATAAAATTTCATGTAATTGACTTAATGACTTCCTTACTTATACCACTACCACCACTGTGCACTTGACCTTTGACCTCAAAAAGTAGATCAAATATAGAGCTATGACCTCTATTTTCAATAGGCTTCTAGATCACTTTATAGAGCTTCTTGTGTGTAAGATCTAGATTGCTAGATGCAGGTTTGAATAGTTAGAGCAGTAATGATGCTTAGCACATGTGACTATTGTGTGACCTTCAGAATTATGTCAAGGTCAACTATGCTTGCACACAAAATAGGCCACATTAGAGTGTAATATCATGTGCAATCTGAAAGTCCTGTCTTAAAAATTTCTGAAGTTATACTGGTAAACAAAAATTTCAATGAATAGGTCACTGTGACCCAGATACTTGACCTAGTGACCTACTTTTCATTCATGATACATTCTTTGGCTGTGATACATGTGTATATAAAATTTCATGTAATTGACTTAATGACTTCCTTACTTATACCACTACCACCACTGTGCACTTGACCTTTGACCTCAAAAAGTAGAGCAAATATAAAGCTATGACCTCTATTTTCCATAGGCTTCTAGATCACTTTATGAATCTTCTTGTGTGGAAGATTTATATTGCTAGACGCAGGCTTTCAATAGTTAGAGTGGTAAGGTTGCTTAGCACATGTGACCCCTGTGTGACCTTAAGAATTACGTCAAAGTCAACTATATTTGCACACAAAGTAGGCCATATAGAAATGTAATAGCATGTGCAATTTAAAAGTCCTGTCTCAAAAATTTCTGAAGTTATGGTGTTAAAACTACGGGACGGACAGACGGATGGACGGACAGAAGGATGGTGCTGGGTACAACAATACCCGTCGTCCTTAGGCCGAAAGGTAAAAATAGTAACAGATACTGTACTTAATTTATTCTGGAATAAATGAAATGAACTGGGCCCTGTACATTACAGCATTCATGCAGACCTGCCTCCATTTAACCATACTTTTTAGGAATGGGGGTCTGGTGCAGTTGGTATGTCCGTTTCCCACTTGCAGCTAAGCGATTGGTGCCGAAAGTTGCTGGTTCGAGACCTGGCAATTCCGTGGTCAGAACACAAAAATATGTGTGTGTGATCAGATTGACCAATTCAGTCCTATTTATAGACTGTCAACAGGTACTTCCTTCTCAGCATATCTAAACTGAGTCAACAGCTAAACCCTTCCAGTCATGACCCAAGTATACTGAGTCAACAGCTAAATCCTTCCAGTCATATGACCCAAGTATACTGAGTCAACAGCTAAACCACTCCAGTCATATGACCCATGTAGACTAAGTCAACTGCTTAACCTTTCCAGTCATATGACCCATGTAGACTGAGTCAACTGCTAAACCCAATTCAGCCTTATAATATAAACAGAGCTTTCTAGAAGGGAACTATGGATTTACGGAAAGACATGCAGGCATTTTGTAAAGAATGTCAACACAGAATCATTGTAAGAGTTCAGTTGAACAAAACTGTGGTCAATATTGATAGACAAAGGGTTACACTGCAGGAGACCAAAATAAAACATGTCAGAAGTGAGAAAGTAAATGAGTTAATCTGCATTATAAAGGCAGCCCAGCTAGCTTGACTGGTCACGCTCCCTTAGAGAAAAGTGACCCAAGTAATTGTCAAGGGTCAGCTGCATGGAGCTCTCAGAAAGCATCATATTGACCTCTCTACAAATGTAAAATCCACAAATAATTTCATGTCTTTACTGCTTGAGCCAGTGGCATTATAGACAGATACGTTAACTTACCAGTGAAAAAGATTCTCCATTGGGAAGAGACAGCACTGAGCAAACAGACCAAAGCCTCATCAATTTCATGCTTGCGCACTCTTACGTCTGGGTCCAGGGGATTAAGACCTGTCAAGTTGCTTCATTCACCTGGCTGCAGATCTATCAATCTGCCAGTTTGGAGCCTTCACCTGGAGGCAGATCTGTCACCACAAAACACCAAGCACCTGTCCAGCCCCAACTCCCACAGAAAGATCTCGAGAGAAGTGCCCATGCTTATTGGTCCCACATGCTTGGTAATTTATGTCCAAAACGTTTCGTCAAATCATTTGGAGTTTGGGTTTGTTGTTTTTTTTTTCAAAGATTGCCATCTAAAACTAAGAGACAAGAAATCTAGAAAGGGCAAATAGATAGAATGACTTTATTTTGGCCATAATTGTCATTAGGTGTCACTGTAAGGTGTATCATCTTGCAAGATGTCAATAGGTTCATCAATACTTCCCAACAAATCTGCATCTTCATCTAGGTACTGTACAGTAGCTTTATTGTGCCATACATTCCACATATTTTGATGATGGTAGAACAAAAACATTTTAAAAACCGCAAAAAAACAAGAGGGCAATGATACTCCTGTGCTCAGCTGACCTTGGATGCACTGACTGAAGTGGTTCTCTGACCTGAAGAATGATATCAAGGTCAACCTTCTCTAAGACTATCATTCTTTGCAATATCAGTCTTCATTCACACACTTCTGAAATCATCATTCTTTAAATGAAAAGTGACATGTTCCACTTTAACAATATACATATACAGTGAAACCTGTTTTGAGAGACCACTGTGATGAAAGACCACCTGCCTTTTAAGACCATATTTCCAAAGTCCCTTTTGCTATCTTTCCCATGTTATTGCACCTCCATTGAGAGACCACCTGTAATTATGTGACCACTTTTTAGCTTGCCCTAGGGGTGGTCTCTCAAAACAGGTTTCACTGTATATGTAAGCCAATACATAAGTTTGGTGGCTCGACTAGATATTTCTCTAATTTGAAATTTAGAAGGTATCAAATTAATTATCAAATGTACAAACTGTGCTAAAGTTTGATTCAGGCATGTAACATACAATGATAGATTTAGTACCATACTATTGGCATTACACAACATAAATCATTCCTACAGAGCACCGTTTGGCTACATGCAAATATGCAGGGGACGTTAGAAAATTTGTTTTAAAACAAGTTGTCTGAAGGACAAGTGACACAGAATTTTCATTTGTCCTCCTTCATAATATAACTTGTGCCAATGAACCGTACCTCAGTTTTAGTTTAAACAAGAGGGCTGACTGAACAGCCCATGCTCAGCTGCGATTCATCACACTTGTGGTTCTGTTGGGATTGGACAAAACAGATATAGACACTTATCAAAGGCACATCCCTGCCAAGTTTGACACAAATCTGACTAAAATTATTGAAGCATTACAAGAAATTCCCATATTAAACTTTCTGACAATTTTTTTTAAAGATTTTCCCCCAAAAATCATAGAAATATATGCAAAACAAAAACAAAAAAACCCTGGAGTATGACCATTTGAATAACCTTGGTAGAGACCCACCCAAGGTACATTGTCACTAAGTTTGAAGTCAATCTAACAGAGCGTTTCTTTAGACAAGTCCAAAATGTGAATTAGCATCAGAATGCACATTGATTTGTAACATACTAATTAATGGTAAAAGTGCATTTACTGACAAGTATCCAATTTAAATAAATCATTAAAAATAAAAAATCCACAGCAGTGCCACCTGGTGAATAAATTTATTTGACCTTTCCACAAAGAACATGTCCACAAAGTTTCAGCTTAATCTGAGTGACAGTTCTGGAGAACAAGTTAAAACTAGCAAAAAACATATGCAAAACATTAAAAAATAGAAAAAAGAATGCAGTGCCACCTGGTGAACAAATTAAGAACTAAAAGTCCCCTGGAGTGTTCCTGTCTAATATCAAAGCAATTGGGTGAGTGGTTTTAGAGCAGATAATTTTTAAAAACAAAAATATTTATAAAAAAAAAATCGAAAAATCGCTGGACCATGACCATTTGAACAAACTTGGTAGACACCCACCAAAGGTACATTGCTAACAAGTTTGAAGTCAATCAGAGAAGAAGTAGAAAATATGAATTAGCATTAGAATGCACACTGACTTACATAGTAATCACTAGGAACGGTGCATTTACCCGCAAGTACTCAAATTGAAGAAATCTTTGAAAATCAGGAATTCCTTCAGTGCCACCTACTGTAAAACTTTCTTTGAACCCTTCCACAAGGAACATATCCACCAAGTTTCAGCTTAATCTGAGTGAAGGTTCTGGAGAAGAAGTTGAAAATTGCAAAAACACACAAAAAATCATAAAAAATTAGAAAAAATGCAGCACCATCTGTTGAACTAGGAGTCCCCAGTAATGTTCCTGTGTGATATCAAAGCAATTGGGTGAGCAGTTTGGGAGAAGAAGATTTTTTAAAGTTTCTCCCAAAATGAACAAAAAATTCATAAAAAATTAAAAGAATCACTGGACCCTGACCATTTGAACAACTTGGTGGAGACCCATTCAAGGAACATCCCACATCCCCCACCCCCAAGTTGAAGTGAACCTAGCTGACTGTTTTTGGGAAGAAGTCGAAAATGTGAATTGTGGATAGAGGACAGACGGAGGACGGACGAACGACCGATGATGGATCGACCGATGATGGATCCTCACAAAAGCTCAGCTGACTCACAAGTCAGCTGAGCTAAAAAAGCATGTTTTATTGGAAATCATTATGGAAACAACCATTGAAGCCCATATATGACACAAAATGATCAGTCCAAGAGCTGTTTTTAACACCTTATTTGAATGATTTCTGCAATAAGTGGATTGGTGTTCACACCTGGCAGCCATTTGGCCAAACATTTGTTCACACTTGATGTTTTTAATCCATGGATGTAACTGTGGACACACAATCTCATCCACGAAGGCAGAAAAAAAAAGACAAACAGATTTTTTTTTTAAATTTTAACATCACATAAATTGAAAAGTATCCAAGATCATGTTCACAAACTAAGAGTGTTTCTAGCTCAAGAATAATTCAGGATAGTTTTGAACAATCGCACTCAGGTGTTCATTCACAAAACCTTCGAAAAAAATTGCAGTGCCACCTGTTGAACAAAGTAAGGTCCTGGGGTCCCCAGTAGTGTCCCTATGCAATTTCGGTAAAGTGACAGCTTTGGCTAGTCTTGTGGTGTCAACTAATGGATTAACTAGTGTGACACCCTGTCTTATTAAAAACGAAATAACAATGCATAAACAAAATCTGGTATATGTGAATGAATTAAAATGCATGTGTGCTGGTGCCAAACGGAAAGTGCCAATGCCAATGGCAATGTCAATTGGCACACTGCTGAAATCAGGTCTGATCATTTATTACTAAATGTATGAATTTCATTCAATTTTGGTACAGGCCAAAAATACAATGAAACATTAACCATTATAGAATTGGTACCATACTATAGACCTCACGTATGTGACCTTCCATCAACATGCTTAATCGTGGGCTACATGAACGTGCACAAAATGTCAAAACACACACTCGTTGTCTGTCTGGGATTCAACATTCCATTAACATGTATGTGTCTGCCCTGAACAAAACAGTTTGTATTGCCACTGCACAGCACCAGTCATGAACAAATTTAGCAGAGGCCTTGAATCACAACAGCATAGATATTTTTCCAAGCCATTGTTTGATGGTGCAACTTGATTTTGACTATGTCGTTGCGGTCCATGTACTGAAATCAGGTCAGCTGTCTGGACATACTCTTGCCACACAAAATCTCATGAGTATTGTGGAAACAGCAAACAAATTCACAAATAAATTATATCTGAGCCAATATTAAAACCACAATTGAATCCCATATATGTCATAGAATGATCAGTCCAAGGGCTGTTTTTAACTCCTAATTCTTACCATTTCTGCAATAAGTGAAGCTGTCTTTGCATCTAACGTTTGTTTTGCCCAAGGCTCTTCATATTCGATGTCTGTCTTTTAGTGCAGACAAAAAAGTGGCCACACAAGCTCGTCCATGAAAGTAGGGAAAAAAGAAAAGAAAACTACTAAAATCCATTTTAAAAAAATGCAAAAAATTGCAGTGTCACCTGGTGAACAAATTAACAACTAGGGGTCCTTAGGAGTGTCCCTGTGTGATTTTGAAGCAATTGGGTGAGGAGTTTCAGAGATTTTTTCAGATTTGGCAAAAAAAAAAACAAAAACAAAAATTTTCATAAAAAATACAAAACTAATTGGCACATGACCATTTGGATAAGCTTGGTAGAGAAGAACTAGGGGAATATTGGCATCAAGTTTGAAGTCAATCTCATCGACGGTTTCAGAGAAGTTAAAAATGTGAATTATTAATGGACAGATGAACAACAGATTGACAGACTATGCTACATGTATTAGCTCAGGTGCATACATCACCTGAGCTAAAAATGTGTTAGTCGATCAATTCATTATATATGTATGTGTTCAGGGGCTACATCTCTTTCCATAATAATTCTGTGCAATTAACACACTTAATACATAGTATATTGATTTGCAATCATTGACCACATACATGTACATATAGTACAATATTATATTATTTTTAGTGGACCCTCAAATCAAAACATTATGACCTAAGTTCTCGCTACTTAACTAAAAGCTCCATCTGAAACAAAACTCACCTAATTCTTCACAAAATTTTACAAAGAGTTGCAGATCTATACATGTTAACCCTTGTCCCATTAGACAAGGACTGCCTGAAGTGGTTTCCCTGGGATGGATGGGTGCATTGTGCCCAACCCACAACAGACTGGCAGCACATAACAGGTATACTCCACAATTCAGATTAAAACAAGAGAACTGTGACATTCATGTGCTGAGCTGAACTTGGACGCAGAGACTGAAGTGGTCCTATGACCTTGGGAATGATATCAGGGTCACCTTTCTTCAAGACTGTCATCACTGTTTGTTCTCACTCACAGAATTCTGGAGTCATTATTTTTTAAATGAAAAAGTAACAGGACCCAATTAACCGACATTATAAGCCGATATGTCAGTTTGACCTTTCAAGGTCAGTCAATTTCAAAATTAAAACCACTAAAAGAAACCCTATAAGGTACATTAATTTCCTATTAGCGTTTAATACTATCCACACGATCCATGGGACTAAAAATCACATTACCAAGATTTAAGTCAATATGTCAATTTGAGCTTTCAATCAGTTGAATCTGTAAAATAGAAGCCTTAACCTTGAAAAAAGGAACTAAGTTCACCCCTAAACCAAAACCAAAAATGTGCTGAGGTTTCCACTAGTTAAACCTTTTTGTGATTTATACCCACTTTTCCTAACCTAAGACTGACAAATGGCTCCTGGCATAATATCTTGGAAGACTGAAAAGACACAAGATCATATCACTTATCTGTGTCGCGGACATTAAAACGTGTCCCTGCTGATTCTGAGCCTTAGGTGCCTGATGCTGGCCATCAAAATCATTGCATCCCATTTGGTTATCAAATAGCAGGCAATTTAATACAATCGAAACAGAACCTTTTTCAAAACACAATTAAATAGCAAAATACCTGACACTGACAAACATCCTCATAATGTCAGAGCTGTGTATTAATTCCCTTTCAGACTACATCACATTGCAGGAGCACTTCATTGCAGTGTAAAAATCAAAGGTAGCATCTCATTTGACTCACCGTGACAATATTTGATGGCAGTCTGCACTTAATTGGTCCATCCTTTCTGTTCTAATTTAGACATCCCTCCAACTCCACCCAACAGTTTCCAATATATGGTGGCATATATAGATTAGAGATTCCTCCTATTCGTTATTTCAAAGGTGTCTTATTAGTAAATGGATAACTTACATAAAAATTTGGTACAGACATATAAAATACAATGATACATTAGCCCATTATAGAATTGATACCATACTATGGAAGCTTTAAGCAACATTTAATTGATTACTATAGTAGAATCTCCATACAAAGACCACTGAAGGGACTCAAAAATTCTTAAAAGGGCAGTGGTCTTATTGCAGATGTAATATTCAAGGATAAGAGAAACAGGTAATTAAATTGGTGATCTTAATATAGAAATTATCTCTAGGCAGGTGGTCTTAATTTAAGATGCCACTGTATAGAGCTGTCTGACACACACACACACACACACACACACACACACACACACACACACGTTCAGTCTGTCTCAGATTCCACATTCCATTTGTGTCTGACCTGAACAAAAGTTTCTACTGCCACTACCCAGTAAACATGTCATGTACGAATTAAGCAGAGGCCTTGAATCAAAACATCAGAAATATGTTGCCAGCTATTGTTTGATGGCACAGATCAAGTGATTAGATGATGTTATTATAGGCAGTGTGCACAAATCTTATCAATCGTCTCATCATACTCATGCCACATAAAACTGGTGACTATTGCTGAATCAGCAAACACATTCACAAGTTAAAAGACCATGTATATTTGTATACACTTTATAACCCTAAAAGTTGTAATGGGCCTGACTCAAAAACTGTAGGATGCAGAGCATTCACAAGATAACCCCTATATTCCAACTGGACATTTGACCTTGACATTCAACTCGAATAAACATTATTATGTTCAAAATGTGTGCCCTTCATCCATGTTTCCATGGTCTGTTTGTTGAGATTAGATAACTTTTTGAGTTGTTGAAGAAAAATAAAAAATTTGGACAGGCACCAAATTCCATAATTATTGGGTCATGGTGACAAGAAAAGTAGGTCACCAAGTACAGTTTTATGTACAATGTAATTAAGTGCTATTTTGATCTGCAGGTTCAATTCTCTTTGCCATTGATGTCCAAGCTACATCCTGCCATTTCAAAATCACCTCTTTCAACTTTACAGGCCTGGTGACCTCACAAAAATATGTCAAGGTCACTGAAATTATACAACATGCTACCATTGGACAGGGTCTATATGTTCTATACATTTGGCACTTTTTCCAATTTCTTTTTGAGACATGTAGGGCCAGTACTTTTCCGCGATCGCGGAAAACGGACGGAATTTACGGAATCTATGATCTCAAACGGAATTTATGATTTGGAACGGAAATTGGCAAATGCCACGGAAATTAAGCAGAATTTGTGAATTTTGCCTCTCAAATATTTCAAAATCACATAAAGCAAAACACACAGACTTGGATCCAAATTTGATGAGTGGCGGCGTTATCGATACCATGTGGAGCAAATTTAACTACATGCAGGCCAGACACCTGCGCTATAGACCCCATTACTACCATATCCAATCAGTTGCATGGCATATAGATATAACGCGCAACAGAGGTACAATGATAATAGCGCCGTCTGTAGGTGGAGGCTGTCAACGTACATTGTAAACAATATGGAGTGACTTTGCCGTTCGTCGATGGATCAACATTTTCCAGAGGCGATAAGATCAACTGTTTTTCCTTTTTTATTGACCAGTGCTAAAATTGAGCCCTAGAATTAGTGAAACTGAAATGAAACAGAATATGTAATTTCCCAAAACGGAAAAACACTCATTTTCAAACGGAAAACAAATACAGGCCCTAGACATGGAACTTTACATCTTTAAACACATTTTAGTACATAATTTCCATCAAATTACAGCTAGGTGACACCTGTGGTATTGCAAGCAATTAAGACTTTGACCTCCTCCACAATCCCACTTAATTTCATGAAAATCTATCAAGCATTAAGGATGCTTGAGCGGTCACAAGATTTTCACATTTTGACCCATATACAGTGGTAACTCTTTTGAGAGAACCCTCCAATGAGAGACCACCCTCTCTTGAAAGACCATTTGTAAAACCCCAAGTCCTATTCTTACAATGTTATTGTACCTCTAATGAGAGACCACCTGTCTTGAAAGATCACTTTTATGAGGCCCCAAAGGGTGGTCTCCCAAGAGAGGTACTACTGTATTATATAATACAGCAGACGATTCCACCTTAATCAAATTTGACCTTGATTTTCACACGCTTGATAAGTCCTTAAAGTAATATGGGGCTATCTTAAAAACTGTGGACTGTATCAGGTTCACAAGCAAAAAGTTTACAGACGGAGGGAGATAAGGACAGACAGCCAGACAGATAGACATGATCGACGGCATAAGCTCTACGACCTTTGGTCAGCAGAGCTAACACTTAGATCTAGAGGTTCCCAGAAATGCCCCTATGCAGTTTCAATGCTATTGAGCAAGCAGTTTACAAATGAAAAAACAAAAAATCCTCAAAATTAACAAAATAAGGGGGCTGTGGGAACATCCCATGCTGAGCAGCTGACCTACAGATCATCACACTTGTGGCTCTGTGAACTTGGGATAGGATCAAGGTCACCCATATACTGAGTAAGTCTGGCCTCTGTGGAAGAACACTAACATATGCAAAATCAAGGTTCCAGTTCAAGTGTTTCTCAAGTTATAGTGAAAGTAAAATTCATGTATGTTGTACTGTGACCTCAGAAATGAGGTCAAGGTCACATATGTCCTTTCCAGGCCTGACCTTTATAGGGAAACATTGACATGTGCAACATCATGATCCTAAAACAAAACAGATCTTAAGTTATCAAGTGCACAATAAATTTCAAGTCAGTTGTCCTGTGACCTTGGGAATGAAGTCAAGGTCACTCATGTACTGTCTGAGTGTGGCCCTCAAAGAGGATCATAACCATGTAAAACATCAAAGTCCAGGTTGAAATAGTTCTCATGTTATCATCTGTAGTGTTAAATACACCAAATTGACCCTGGGACCTTGAGAACGAGGTCAAGGTCGCCCTTGTACTGGGTAACTCCTGCTGCCACGCCCTCAATTGTTCCTATGCAATTTTGAATCAATTAGCCAAGTGTTTTGGAGGAGAATTTTTTTTTTAGATTTGGTCAAAAAGGAACAAAAAAAAATCATAAACAATCCAAACATCATTGGAGCATGACCATCTGAGCAAACTTAGTAGAGAACCACCCAGGGTACATTCCCACCAAGTTTGAAGTGAATCTGGACAGTGGTTTTGGAGAAAGAGTCAAAATCATGAATTACCATTGCAATCTTCATTCTCTTACATGTACATATACTAATCAATAGCATTGTGTGCATGAATGGATAAGTACCCAAATTGAAAAATTCATTAAAAATCAGAGATTCACAGTAACAACATCAAGTTAACAAATTTGGTGGGTCCTTCTACAAGGAACATTTCCACTATAAGTTTAAGCATAATCTGAGTGATGGTTTTGGAGAAGACGAAAAATAGTGACACATTTTTTTGCATACAAAATGTTTAAATGATCACAGCGCTCCCTGCTGTACAAATTAAGGTCTCAAAGTCCCCAGAAGTCTCCGAAAGCAGATTCAAATCAATTGGCCAAACACTTTTGGAGAAGAAGATTTTTTAAGATTTGGCCAAAAAATTGAACCAATAAAAAAAAAAAAAAAAAAAAGATTATAAAAAACAAAAAAAATCACAGGAGCATGACCATTTGAACAAATTTGGTAGAGATCCACCTAGGGTACACTGCCACCAAGTTTGCAGTGGTTTTGGAGAAGAAGGCAAAAATGTGAATTACCTTTTAAAAAATTAACCTTTTCAGAAGTTGAAAATGTCAATTTTCCACAACGGACCAACACGACAATGGACAGTTGGATTGACCATGAACCAAGACTCACCACATAAGCTCAGCTGACTGAAAAGTATGCAAGGTAAAAAATGACCCACAAGTATACATTAACCAATCCAGAGAGGCAAACAGATGACAGACACAAACAAAATTTTAGGAGCTCTGCTGACAACTCAGCAGAGTTTTAAGTCAGCCTTTATCGCCAGCTGGTTTTCACAAATTTAAGGGCATAGATTTACAAAATTCCACTGTGGCAACTTAATGCCAATTCATGCATGTGAACAAATTACAGTCCTTGCACAGAGGCTATTAAATATCAGCGAAGCAAAAAAGGTTTGTGAGACAGTAGAACAAAGTTAAAACGTTTATGACAAATCCTGTCATTACTGTTAACAGCACGAATTCCCGTTTGCCGACAAAAGTCCTCCTGACTGTTCTCCCAGCTCACTTCCATTCGACTAATAGCTGTGCACATCCAGCCAATCAGGCCTCAAACATACACACGTTTCACTGCAAGCTCATTACAGTTTTACCGCAAAGAAGAATCACATCTAAAGCTTCTTTGGTGATGAACATCCTAAAATTCAGAAATGCACCACAATGACCAGTGTGTGTGTTTTTTTTTTTCATTCCATAAAAAAAAGAAGTCCTGGATGGGGGCTCTCCACATTTTATTACTTTTGCAGACACACTACCCAGTCCACATTGGGCTGCCACTTGTGAAACACTCCATGGCCTCCAATTCCAATTATTTTAACCCTTTTGTGGTTTAAACAGTGAACAGTTCACCCTGCCATGTGATAACAATTAAGTCTGCAGACGTAAAAAGTCACTTGATTTTTCTTAACATTCTGAAAGTGGATCCCTTGAAAATCCCTTGAAAGCAGAGTCTTCTCAGAGTTTAATTGCACAGTAAGGTACAGTTCAATGAATGGCCCCATAAAATCCTCCCCCCCCCCCAACACTTCTTAACCCTTACCTATCGATCTGACTCTCTCTATTTCAAAATTTCATGGGTGTAAACCTGGAAGAAGAACTACAGGTAAATCAGTAAATTAAATCTGATGATTGAATCAATCTCTACTTATGTCCTTTTTGGTTAGCAGCATAAAATGTAGAACTAAAATAAGTTCATTAACACAGTTTAATAAATTAATTAAACTTCAATTTTCGACACCTGTAGTTGTAAAGATTAAAAAAGACAAATTCATTTTAAACAATTCTAAAGTCAATCATTATACTGATCCTATTTTCAAGATTTATATGTTATTAAATTTTGAAATATAAGCAAATATGCTACTGGTGTATTTATCTACAGGTCTATCAATAATTTAATCCTTTACAAGTTAAATCAGCCCAAACTGGCTGATGGTCAAAAGTCATTTGCTTCAGTGCTTTCAACTAATGTCAGCAGGAATGAAAAACAATTTGACTGAGAATTACAGATGAGACCTATCAAAATCATATGCCACAGGTTAACCCTTACGGTGCTAATCATAGCTATAGTTGTTTTCTCATTACCATTAAACAATATATAATGATTCAAGGATTCAAATTCCTTATAAAGATGCCCTTTCACTCAAATACCAGCAAGCCTAGTCTAAAGCAAAAAGTAGTCTTAGCAATGTGCGCAAAGTGTCCCGAGGAAAGTTGTTGACTCAGTCTTAAACCAGCGCTTTAAGGGTCAACAGCTTTGCTTGGCATGGGTTGGCACTTACATGTATGCCCAACCCACACCGAGGACAGCTGTTGACTAAGTCATAATTCAAGGGGGGAAAGGGTTAACCTCATTAACTCTCTCACACTTACATTAACTTCCCATGTTCAATCCCACTCAGCCAGTCACATTCCAACAATGTGTGCATGTTCCTAAATGTCAATTGAGGCTTTGTCAGTTTGCTGTGAGATACCATGGTATCATTTGTCTGGAACACCATTCCAATCTACATCAGAAACCTATCTTCCATGAATTCATTTAGGAAATATTTTGAAATTATTTCTTGATCAATGGCTGATATATCATCAATACAATTACTCGACTGTTGCCTCCTTTGTATCCCTCTATTTTCCTATTTACTTGTAGCAGTTGAGTTTTTGTGAACATTATTCTGTACATTCAATTATTATTACACTTCATGTAATCAGCTAGGCGACTGGTGCCAAAGGTTGCAGGTTCGAGTCCCACTCATTCCGAACATGAAATATATATTTTCGGCATTTCCTTAATGCTGGTGGATTTAAGTCCCCGATTCTGGAAATAAATGCCGACTGAGTAAATATACTGCATTACCGTGTTGATATGGCACTCGCACATAACTACATCCAATGAAACATTCTTTTAAGGAATGGGGATTTGGTCGAGTGGACATGTGCGTTTCCCATTTCAGCTAGGCGACTGGTGCCAAAGGTTGCAGGTTCGAGTCCCACTCGTTCCGAACATGAAATATATTCACTACCAGGCCTTATGACCATGTGGTATTAATGAAATATTCAACTGTGAATTACTATCATACAGTGTATCTGTTAAAGTAGGTCGCCTCTAGTCTGGGGGTCTCATAGCTCTCCGGGTTTCTGTCGCCTTACACAGGTTTATAGATGAATGCATTTTTTGGAGCAGAATAAACCCATGCACAACTCAATTAGACAAGAACTCTCTTGATTGATTGGTTTTCCTGCCTGCTGCCCCCACCCTGTGATGATCTGAGGGGCATGTTACTTATTGTGGTTGTAACTCCAGATCCTGAGAAAGGTAATTTCATTAGGTAATGGTTACTGTACACGGCGGCCGACATTGTCCCATTAATATACTTTAATTTGGACAGTCCAGATTAGCTCATCCTCTTGTTTTTCTGCAAACATCAAAGCCCAAAGAACATGCAGCCTTCCAAAGCAGTCTAGTCTTAACTCTTTGAATGCCAAATTGTGGACTGAGTCAATCGCTTTTCTCGGTGCGCATTGGGCACAACGCACCCAATGCACACTGATAAAAGCTGTTGACCTGGGGTGTTCTCTCTGGAACTACAGGCATATTGGTACTTGAATGAAAGGTCTTTTTACAAGGAATACGAATCAGAGATCCTAATGATAATTCAGACTAGTTTGACTTTAGTAGCTCAACTTTAGATGAGATTGGCACTGAAAGAGTTAAATAATTGACGACCACACAGACAGAACAGTCAGAACTACACGTACAGTGTTCCTCAAACTGACAAACTAAAAGCATTTCTACAGGTTCAAACCTGCCACCTTGGCCAGCAAAATCAGTAGAGTCCTTGATGAGTCTCGGCAACTGCAAGGAGCAGCATAGATACACTATAGGTGTACCAAGGTGCCTGCCAGCAACACGTCACTGACATTGCTGGTGGTTTCAAAATACAGATAAGTATATAACAAAATAGATTCCAGTGTCATCAGAGAGTGCATAGTCTTCAAGCAACCAGCAGTCTCTGACAACAGGTGGTCTACAGAGCTGCTACCTGTTGCTAGAGCATTAAACTCTACAGTAACTTTCAAAAGAAAGTTTATCAAAAAGCCACCTTCTGCTTTTCATTTTTTTTTTTTAAACTTTTTTTTTTTTGGCTGAACACCTAGAAAGAACAGCTAGTGGTGGCTGTAAGGGGAGGCCCAATATTCACATCAGTTCTGTCATGTACCGTTATTTATAACATAATTTGTGTGACCATTCCACCATACAAATTTTCCAGCATAAAACATTGCCCCTTTTGGCAACATAAACTGGTGTGAACATGCTAGCTGGTAATTTTTACTCGGAAGAAATTGCATGTTAGCTGTTAAAGTGCTGACTTAAGACTGAGTCAACAACTTTCCTTGGTACACTTTGCACACAATGCTCACAAATTGTCCCGAGGAAAGCTGTTGACTATAAGACTACAGTTTCTAGGATAGCTTCTTCCGAGAAGTCCAAAATGTAAATTTTTTAAGATCTGTCCAAAAAAAAAGAACAAACTAGAGGCCTGCATGAACAGTCCATGCTCAGCTGACCTCAGATTGTCCCACAAAATCCTGGTTGCAACTGAATAGACCTGTGTGGAGGTTTAGCTGAGTGCATATGATATTTTGAAGCACATGTGCATGTATTTCTAAAATGGACTACAGAGCCTCCGGAAGTGCAGCCTGACTATAGCAAGGCAGTTGAGCTAAAAATTGCAGTGCCACCTGGTGAATAAATTAAGAACTAAGAGACCATCGCAGTGTCCTATGTGATATCAAAGCAACTGGGTTAGTGTTTTCAGAGAAGACTGTTTAAAATTTGCCACCAAAAAAAAAAAAAAAATCATAAGAAATACAAAACTCACTGAAGCGTAACCATTAGAACAAACTTGGTAGAGACTCACCCAAGGTACATTGCCACCAAGTTCGGATAGCAGTCTCGGAGAAGAAGTCAAAAACCTCAATTAGCCATGCATGGTAATCAATAGGAAAAATGCATTTACCAATAAGTACCCAAATTGAAAAATTGTTAAAAATCAGGAATCCACAGCAGTACTACCAAGTGCACAACTTTGTTTAACCCTTCCACAAGGAACATATCCATCAAGTTTCAGTTTAATCTGAGTGACTGTTCTGGAGAAGAAGTCAAAAATACTGAAAACATATAAAAAATCGTAAAAACATACAAAAAAATGCAGCCCCACCTGGTGAACAATTTCAGAACTGGGAGTATTCCTGTGTGATATTGAAATAGTTGGATGAGCCGTTTTGGAGAAGATTTTTTAAGATTTGCCCCAAAAAAGAACAAAAAAATTCATAACAAATCCTTTAATCATGGGAGGGTAAACTTTTCAACAAATTTGGTACAGACTCGCCCACGGTACATTGCCACCAAGTTTGAACTGAATCTGGCTGACAGTTTTGGAGAAGTCCAGAATGTAATTGTGAACAGAAGGATGATGCATGTACGATGGACGACTCGGCATCCTGAAAGCTCAGCCAGACTAGTAAGTCAGCTGAGCTAAAAATTAGTTAAAAATCCAAAAATCACTTGAGCGTGAGCATTTTGAACAAAACAGACCCATCCAAGGTACTTTGCCACCAAGTTTGAAGTCAATCTGGTTGATGGATTTGCAGAAGTTGAAAATGTGAATCAACATTAGAATGCCGGTTGACTTTCACAGTAATCAGTAGGAAAGGTGCATTTACCGATAAGTACCCAAATTGAAAAAAAAATCATTAAAAATCAGGAATCCATAGCAGCACCACCTAGTGTTTGGTGCTGACAAGCTTCCAGCTTTGTGGCAGAGTTGTGCCCTTTCACTTGTCATGATTCAACTTTCAGGTTTTCACTTGTGGAAGGGTCAAACAACTTGTTCACCAGGTGGCACTGCTGTGGATTCCTGTTTTTTATGATTTTTTTTTTTTTTCAATTTGGGTCCTTTTCGGTAAATGCACCTTTCCTATTGATTACTATGCAACTCAATGGGCATTCTAATACTAATTCACATTTTTGACTTCTGCTCCGAAACTATCAACCAGATTCACTTCAAACTTGGTAGCCATGTATCTTAGGTGGGGCTCTACCAAGTTTCTTCAAATGGTCACACTCTGGCTTATTTCATGTATATTGTGATTAAATCTGGCTGAGGGCAATTCAGGATTGAACTCAAAAGATATGCCTAATAACTGCCCAAATCCAACCGATTTTGATGCATTGAGTTGCATGGTTTCTTCCCCTAATTGGTAACTAGCAAACACTGGTTCAATTCCCCCTTTATTAGATAGAGTGAAGTTGTAAGTTGGTTGATATTGGTGAGTCCGTGAATGAAAGTTGCATAAAGGCATTTTACCAATGGCCTGACGTATCTCTAAACTAGGAGACATTTAATGACAGTTAACAGTCAAAACAAGAGCAACCCATGTAAGAGGATATAGAAAGCCTGATGTCATCAATCATGTGACCTCCTCTACTACACATCTATCTTTCTATCAGTTTTTCGCCTTTTTGGGCAGCATCCATTTATCACAGCAGGACTACACTGCAACGTATTATGTCTGTCCCAGCAGGACCAAGAACACCCATATGCATGCAGCTCCAGTGGAGTCCTAGCTTCACAGAAAATACTGTGCATATACACAAATGCAGCCCTAAATATGTCTTTCCACTAGCATAGCCTTCAAAAGCTAAATTGTAGGTGAATAAATTTTTGAAAAATTGTAGGGCAGAGGTTGCCTGGAGGACCAGTCAGAACGATTATTAGGACTACCTGGTCACTCCATTAATTGTCAGCTGGCAGTGACCAGATGCTGTCACAGGACCGTGATTGATTGCAGAGACCATCATTCATCATGTCATTTATCATGCTCGGAAAAACAGCAGCAACAACAGGGTGCCAGATTCATATACCATGCTGTTGTCGTCATCAATCTATCAGTGCATGGCACCCTTTACAAACTGCAGGTAGATGTACATAGGCTGCAACTGTTTGTAGTTCTACAATACATTAATATCACATGGAAATTTACCTTTCACTCAAATAGATCACGCACAAAACAATGATGTATCTAGCCAAACATTGAGGGTGGATATGACAAAAAGACTTTTGGTTGTGCTTCTGAAAAATTATATTTCGCTCTAATCTTAAAGATATCTTGAATGCAGATAGTATTTTCTTTTTTTTTTCGTGTGGGAAACACAGCAATTATTTCATGAATGAAGGACATTTATATTACATAAACCATTACAGAGAGTGGTGCAGTTACAAACCTTCCAAACTACACACTCTATAAAACAAGCAATATACATGTACACGAAATAACTTCAACAAGCATGCTTTTTTTGGATACTGTTTTCATTTGACCTCCAAATACATAGTACTAGTAACGATCATTGTGATTGCAACATGCCTTTAATTCATGTACAACTAAACACGCAGAACACTTTGCATATACAGTTCCGCCCGTCTAAAACTTAACAGCCAAACGCGTTTGTGACGTTTGGCTGGTGTTTGGTTTGCGTTTGAAAACGTTTGAAAGCGTTTGGTTTGCGTTTGAAATTCGTTTGAGAAGCGTTTCAAACACTTTCAGCACTGCGTTTCAAACACTTTGAGCAACGCGTTCGGTACACATGCGTTTCAAACGCGTTTGGTACACATGCGTTTCAAACGCTTACAGATGCATTTACAAAGTTTAGGTGTTATATTGTATTTTCCCCTTGTTGCTTAAGTTAGAGATACACAAAATGAATGTTTACATTACTTTTCTTCCACACACAAGTGTACATAAAATTGTTCACAAGAATATGAGTTGATAAAGATTCCAGTGGGAATCGAAATATAAAAAAATAAAGAAAAAATATTTTAATGTAAATAAAAACCCCAAGTGAATGAATGTATTTAAACTAGGATGCATCTTGAAGGAACGACGTAAAGAAATAAGCAAACTTGGAACTCTGTACAATGTAACGCTATATGCCCCACATGTAGTATGAAAAAAAATACTTGGTTGGTGCTGTAATGCAGACGCTTTTTATTCCGTCAATTTTGTTTTCCTTTGTATAAACGTTGTACTGCTTAGGTACAATATATATATACATTTGATTTTCTTATTATCTACGCAGCCGTTTTAAGAATCTCCTAGAGTAATTTTTCAAAAAAATAGCATTCAGAGAACAGATTACCCTCGGCGCCAACAATTTTATTTTTCCTCAATTCTGCATTTCTTGAGATATTATGGTAACAAGATTGTCCCCTTGTGCGCCACTCAGACGGCCTTCAAATGAAAACTTCAAAAGTTTCTTAAGTTTAAAAATAATAAGAAGCTAGTTTTCAATAAGAACGTGGTCCATTTAATATAATTTGTATCTCTGATAAAAATTTGTGAAGTTGCGATGCATCCTTGTTGAGATATTATGATAACGTGGTCCCCTTGTGTGCCGCTCAGAAGGCCTTCAAATAAATGCTTTAAAACTTCATTTACAAAAATCATAAATGCAAAAAGGCAGCTGGTTTAAATAGGTACCTGGTCCATCATAAGGTGCACCTCTGAAAAATAATTGGTAAAGTTGCGGTCAGCATTTTTTGAGATATCACGGTAAAGTCGTCAGGGTTGAGGCCACTCAGACGGCCTTCAAATCAGTGCATGAAAAGTTTCATTAAAAAAAATGTAAAAACAACCAGAGGACGCTGATTTCAGTAATAACCTGGTCCATAATAAGACGCATTCCTGGTAAAAATTTGGTAGAGCGACCTTGAATAGTTTTTGAGATATGGCGGTAACATCGTCATGGTTGACGCCAAATAAATACATTAATAAAAAGTTTCGTGAAAAGTTAATAATTAATCAGAGGAAGTTGCTTTTCAATGGGAACCTATCCATTATAAGGTACATCTCTGATAAAAATTTGGTAAAGCTACGGTGAAAATTCAGATATCGCACGCGGCAGTAACATCGACAAGATGGACGGACGACAATATCATCCGGCACTTCATGTGCGGAGGGTAAAAAATGGGAATGGAACACTTACAAGGGCGTATGAGACTCCAATGATTATACATGAATAAAGACAATGCTCTTTCAAGTTTGATTTTATGTTGTTGGTTTTTTGTAATGAGTAAACAAAACTGAATTGCTGAAAGATCCAGGTATTATGTGTGTGCAATCACGCCCCAGGGCTTACAATGCATGAATTATTTCCTGATTCTCTTTTCTTATTTCTCCCCAATGGTTGCACTTATCTGCACGAGTTGTGTGTCAATTTTCTTTTCGTTTCTTTCTTCTTCAACTCCGTCACCCCCCAATTCTAATGAGACCGTTCCGTGCATAGGAAATAAGGTAATGCTAACTATGTAGTGGTGTGCCCAGGACTGACTATACCACTTGTGTATTAGGGGTGTTGGCAATACATTTGATTCTGTGTTGTTATGTCACAGGCTTCCATGGGGCTTGGTCTTACATTATCAAATGTGCCAGCGGTATTATATTTATATACAATGATATGTATATGTATATATATATTTACATATATTATATATATATATATATATATATATTTACATATATGTATATATATATTTACATATATTTGATTTCTTACACATAGGGACCATGGTCTTTCATTTGTCTGCTCAACACTTTACAGACGAAAGGGTGCAATGGACTATAAATATGCACCAGGCAGCATTTGAATATAAGTGGTGTGGACATCGCCTACATTCTTCTTTCATTATGATTCAATTTTGCGGATTTGATGAAATCTATAATAGATTTCGACATAAAACTCAAATAAGAATGTGTATTTGCATCATGAAAACATGAATACAGAAAGGAACAATTTCCCAAATTAGTCTTTTATTTTTAATTAATGATCCAAATGAGTATGCTAATGATTATGGTCACAAGGTGTTGCTGTGGGTGACACCTTGTGGCTAATCCTAGCAGTAACACATGTGCGGCAAGCAAAATGGACACTGGTTGGCTTGACTCCTGTGAGGATTGCAAGCTTGTGACAGTCGGCAACAATATATATCCAAATAGATACGTATATGTATTTCCAAGTGTTTCAAGTAGGCCTTGTTAAATTTACTGGTGCATCTAGTAGGTTTGTACTTTTGTTGACCAACACGCAAAGGGATCCAATCTGATGGTGGATTAGAAATCGCATCAGCTCTCTTGTTTTGTTGTGTTGTTTTTCTGCAGCTAAGATCACTGATCAGTGCCGATGATCCACATGTGAAGGATACGTGGGAAAGACTTCACACAATTGAGATGGCAGTTGTCAACTCGGCCCTATGTCTTAATTTTTATATTTGTGTTTATCTTCACTAATTAATTACACACTTTGGAAAAGGGCTAAAATGCGTAGATCACAAGTACGTAAAAAAAAGACGTTTAAGTCGTTTATTTGTATAGGACTTTTTCCTTTGAGCGTCGCATTTTGAATATTTATTTGGATTACCCCCCCCCCCAAAAAAAAGAAACAAAGAAACAAAAACTGTACGATTGATTTGCAAAATATCCAAGAATCATAATTTTTTTTTGATGATAAAATCCAAATAAATAACGGTAATTAACGTCCGGTACAAACTGGATTCATGTTAAAATTTCAAAAATGGGTTTTCAACATATGACTAGGCCTACATGTATTTATACCTGCTATAAATTGGGAGTTGTTTTTTTTTTGTATATTTGGTCACCGAAAAATAATTTAGGTATGTAGGCTAACTGTGCATATAATGTCAAAATAATAAGCGTGTCCGTTATTAAATGTGATTTCCTTCGCTGTATTTTCTGGTGTGCCTGTATTCAAAATGAAATTAAACTATAATTTTTTCAAATGTTGATATGAAGTAGCGTAATCATATGGCCAGATCATTAATTTTGTCAGTGCAAAGCCCGCAACTATTGCAAATTTTGCTCTGGTCAACATCATTGAAAACTTGCATTCACAAACTAGTCCAAATTAAAAACAATTCACTGAATCTATTTAATTTGTCATGACGTTGTTGTGACGTATCGGCATACAATTCCTTCATTGGCGGTTCCTTGCTCATAATCTGTGGAAAGCGTCGGTAAGGAGGTAGGCCCTAATTGCAGAAAACCATTAGCTTCAATATTATCGTGCACTGAAAGATTTACAAATGTTGACCACCATTTTGACCGTGGGCGAGGTCACATGATCTCTGCATGGACCACATGACCCCCATGCCTGGACTTTTGCACACGTGGGGAACAGCGGTTTCGATTTTCTTTCATTTTTGTGAAAACGTAAATAATTGAAATTGATGGAGACCTACTACAACTCTCTAAACTTTGTTGAATGACAGTATTGGTTTGTTTACTGACAATGAAGAAATGGAGACAGGGAACAGAGCAACTACTTATTGCAATTAAAAATTAAAATGACATGGTTGTTCAAAGTGGTTGTGGATGCCGGAGGTTTCAAGCACTGAAGCAGGTTCGAGAACAGGCCATTTCATGTTGAGACTGACACAGCAAACGATAGACTATCATGTTTGGACGGAGACAAACTTCAAAAGTGTTGTTGTAGTTACGCCGGTCATTTTTTCCCCTGAATACGAAAAATAAAAAATAAAAAACATCGATGTTCATTATCTTTGATAGTGTTTTTACGAGAACGGTGGCAGCTGCGGATGGTGCTGTGCCTCGTGGGCCGTTCCTTACGAAACTGGTCATTCATCTGGGTCAAACAATTTAGTAGGGATGGGCAATCAAAACGATGTGGCCCCTAAAGTCTTCTGCCCTCTTTACATTGCATTTAAGTGCATATACATGTACAAATAAATTTATTCAACCTGCAACTGAAGCTTTATTTCTGTGTTAGGTTTAAGTGACTGAACACATAGCTTGTTGAAGTGGGACATTTTGCCACTATCAAACATTTGGGAAATGCTTTAACTTGTAATAACTATGCGATGGAAAGTCATTGACCTGTTTGGATGTGTTTGAAATGCAAGTGTGAAAGTGTTTGAAACGCGTTTGGGGAAGCGTTTGAAACGTTTTTATTATCAGAGCGTTTGAAACGCGTTTGTAACAAAGAGTTTGCAACGCATTTGCAACGCGTTTGCTTTGCGTTTGAGTTTTCCCACTTGCGTTTGAGGATCGTTTGGGAAGGGTTGGTGCGTTTGGCGTTTGATAACTTGAACGCGGGCGGAACTGTATATTGGAACTATGTAGATGAATAAAATTTTTGCATAGCATCACTTCTGCATGACTTCTACATGTACATGTAGTCTTATTAGGAAGTATTTACCAGGAGTGACCACACAGCTACTTCCTCGGCTGGTCTTACATACTAAATTACACATGTATGTATATGCTAATGGTGACCGTGGATGTTAGACCTCCTTTCAAAGGCTGTCTTGATAAAAGCAACATAGATTTGCAAGTTGTCAAAACTCTGGCACCTAGGTCTTCATCCATCTGTCATATTATCAAAATTTCTACAAATTGAAGTTGGATTAGTATAGGTTCTCCTGCTCAGTTGTCCCTCATTTGAAAAGCCAACTCCATTCAGAGACCACCTGCTTTTTAAGACCACATTCACTAGAGTCCTATTTCCCGAGGTTATTTTATCTCCATTGAGACACCAGCTGCTTTTTGTGACCACTTTTAGACCTGCCCACATGTGGTCTCTCAGAAGAGGAAATTCTGTCACGGAAAGTGGCTCCCTGGTGTTGTCACCAGAAAACAATTGTTCTTATGCAATAGTTATACAGCATGTTCTTATGTAATAGTTATACAGCATGCCTGATGATTGTACAAGTCTCATTTCAAGTACTTCGAAGGTCAATTAGGGTGTCAAAAACATCTTGATTATAGGGCCTTGTGTTTACTTGTGCTAAGTGAGTTGATTTTTTTAAGGAGAGTTATCCCCACTGAGGCCTTGTGGTTGCTCTTATACATCTTCTTCACAATTGAAATGTATTTTTTACTTGGATTCTGGCCATATTAAAGATCTCTCTGTAGTTTAACTGTTTTTCTTTGATACAAGAGTCCCACAGGGCATTATTCATATTGTATATAAAATGCCCCTTACTGGTGCTGAGTTTTAAAGGGAGGTCATCAACAAGCAGATACCTTGCCATGGGTCAGATGCTTGCACCCAACCCATGCCGAGGAAAGTTGTTGACCTGGAACGTGTATATTTTGGTGGCTGTCATACATCTACAATTCTCAATTTTTTCATCACTGTTAAAATCAGTCTAAAACTTTGAAGTTTACAACATTTGATTGCCTCCAAAGCAGACCAAGTTGTGTGTTATCTCTACTACACTTGGTCTGCCCTGCTTTCCCAGGATTTTCTGTAGTGAGGCAAGGTTTCCATTAACCCCCAAATAGGGGTATATTACCCTTTCAAATCATGAAATACCCCCTCAGCAAAATTCAAAGGGTCCCAACTCCCTACATTTTCTTTGTTAATTTTGCAAAATATGCCTAAGAATTTGACTTTCTTTCAGGTTGAGAGCCTCGGAAAAAAATTCTAACATTAACAGTGGTAAGGGAGCTACATTGTAAAGCTGCTACCCTCCCCTACAATGACACCCCAATCAGCAAGTTGATCACTATCACCTTGGCCTGCAGCAACCTCTTGTCCCTAGTGTAGTGCAGACTGCTACCATGGTAACCATATTCAGCCAGTAAGAAACTGTGTCACTTTTTCAACACGAAAATAATGACCTTGTCAAACAAGGGCAGATGTCAGCAAAGTAGACATAACACGGAGCCTGGGTCTGCTTTGCAGGCAAGACACTTGACCACCAGCTGGTTTTGGCCATGCAGTTCAAGGGCGAGAAGGATTAACTAGCAACAGGTGGTTTTTAGTTGTAACTTACATAATTTCTAAGAACATAGCTGCCTTCATGGTACCTGGTCTTGTAGAGCATTTACATGTGCGCTGACTCCTAAAATATGACTGCATATCAATAACAGGACTGTGACAGTCATGCTCTGACCTCAGCTAGGCTCGTGCCGTGTCACCTGAAAACTGGTGAAATTTTACATTTCAAATAAAAGGCCACATTGACAGTCCAGAATTACCTAGAAATGATCCCATGTCATATCAGTGTTCCGGGAGTTCTACAAAACAAGTGACAGTCCTGTGCTCAGCTGACCCAATATGTGCAGACAGAAGTAGTCCTGCGAACTTCGGAATGATATCAATTAAGGTTACCTTTATTTAAGACCATCATCACTGTTGATAACAAGAACATATATCCCCTTAATGATTTTCCTAAATTTGATAATTTGTTTAAAGGGGTAGCGAGGATATAAAAGGCCGATGGAACAGGGTGGTTTCCATCTGGTCCTAATAGTAACACTTAAACACTTCAGAGCTCTGATCAATTTTGAACTATTATTTGAAATACTGGGAGATGCAAGATATGAATGTCCAATTTTTTGTGATGAAATTGTGTCTTAAGATACAGTGTTTACAAACTCTCAAGGAAACATAGTAAAAACTAGAAAAGATGATTTGCTGCGTAGAAAATCAGTGTGTGTGTGTTTTCAAAGCTTATTGGTATGACAATGTACAATTGGTATTTCAGTACTACAGTGTATTATCGGAACGACAATGTACAATGGGTACTTCAAGTACAACAGCGTGTGATCTGAACGACAATGTTACAACAGTGTACAATGGGCACTTCAGTACTAAGTGTATAATGGGTAGAATGTTACGAAAGTGTACAATGGGTACTTCGGTACTACAGTGTATGATGGGAATGACAATGTTACAAAAGTGGACAATGGGTATACTTTAGTATTACAGTGTATGATCAGTACGATAATGTTAAGACTGTGTACAATGGGTACTTCAGTACAACAGCTAGTGTATAACAGATACAACCAGTTAGCGTAATCAATTGGTTTTCAGGAATAACGTTAGAAAGCCACACTTGATGCAAAGCAGCCTCAGTGTAACAAGCTCCAATGCCTACTTCAATGCACCCAACTTATCTCTTGGATGACGGAAAATACTTTGTCACATTGCATAAAAGTACTCTAACTCAACTTACAAATGTTCAATTTGACTGCATATATGTAAACCTCTAGACCTGTGTAATCCCAGAAGTATGTCTTACACAACCCAGCCAAGCTTGTGTGCAAGCCTGTCTGGTGTATCATCCCTTACAAAACTTCATGTCGGGATTATATTGGGATAATGTTGGGATCATGTTGGACTTACTATGTTGGGAGACAATGGGCAATGTTGGGATACAGATGTTGGGATGACATTGGGATTTGGTAAAATCCCAACATTTACTTAGCAAATGAACAAGAAGGAAGTGCCTGAATGCAGGGGTAAAATTTTGTTGGGACAAGTTGGAATATGTTGGGATGATGTAGGAGTAATGTTGGGAAAAGTTGGAGTAATGTTGGGAGATGTTGGAGACTGAAAGGAGGAAGCCCTAGAGTCCAGCATTTCCCAACATGTTGGAATGATGTCGGACTCCTGTAGTTGCATAATGTAGTCGGGTCTCCACAGTATCGGTCTCTTAGCTAGCATGTTGGGAGAAGTTGGACCAATATCCCGACGTCCCCCCAACATGTTGGGAAATGTTGCCGAGAGCAATAACCCAACATCTCCCAACATGTTGGGAAACATTGGGCCTACATCCCAACATCTCTTAGCATGTTGGGAGAAGTTGGACCAATATCCCAACGTCCCCCCAACATGTTGAGAAATGTTGCCCAGAGCAATAACCCAACATCTCCCAACATTTTGGGAAACATTGGGCCTACATCCCAACATCTCTTCGCATGTTGGGAGACGTTGGACCAATATCCCTATGTTCCCCCAACATGCTGGGAAACCTTGGGCCTACATCCCAACATCTCCCATGTTGGAAGACGTTGGGCCTACATCCCAACATGTTGGGAGATGGCTTCAGATCAAATCTATTGTTGTAGAGAGCCTCCTTTTCACCATTACTTTTCTTCTAAAAACTATAATGAATAAAAAACAAGAAGACAGAGCTGTCGTATAATAATTCATGTGTATTTTGGTACATGTGTAATACACAGATTCACCATTATTAAAGAAAAAGTGTTCACTATATGCCTTCCTTCAACTGGGGGCATAAATGTTGTGCAGTCCAGAGTTTCAGATCCATATTCATTATCATTGGTTGCAGCTGCTCGCTGTTGAGTAGATGGTCTTACAACTTCTTGTAGCTTGTACTTGATGTCCCCATTTGTGGTGCAAGGGTATGCTTCTTGTAGCAGTTCTGAAAAATGGAAAACAAATGTGCAAGAACATAGGAAAATAAAATGTTAAAAGTGTAACATTTTCAAATTGTCAAAAAGTTTGGTTTAAATACTTTGCTAAGGGTTCCTGCCTTTATCCCACTATACATGAAATGTTTAATGATTTTTCAAAGTACATGTACATTGTATATGGGTTTTGATTGACATTTTAAAATGCATTTCACTGCTCCAGTACTCACATAAAATAAATTGGACTTTTATGGGTGTGCATGCCTCAGCAGTTTCCATGTTTAAAAGTCTTACAGTAACTTGACTGACACAGTATGCAACGACCCAGGTCCTGTACTCTAAAATTCATTATATTTTTAAACAAAATTACCCCAACAAGCTTACATTTTCATATTGAAAACTTTTCAGTTGCAAGATATTCTTTTTTATATACTTCTATAAGGAAAATTGTAGGCCCAGATTACTACATGTCATAAATATCTTTCTGTAAGCAATCATACAATAAAAGTGAGAAACAATAAATTATTTATAGAAATAAAAGAACACAAAGAACACAATGAAACATTTTCATTATTTGTAAATTCCACAAGGTCCAGAATGACATGTTGACCCTGGCCTTTGGCAACTTCACCTGGCTAGATGTAAATTTGGACAATAATCTGATTTCATATTTTCACCATAAAGACCACATTGGATGGAATGGGTATAAGCCAGGAAAACTTCAAGGGTGAGAATGACATCTCTTCTGGAAAAGCTGGACTGGGAGGCTGAATCTACAATCAGCTGATATGTGTCTGTTACAGTTCATAACCTTCAATCAAATATAGCTTTACTGACCAGATATAATATCCAATCCAGATAGATCATTCAGACCACTTATTTTGTGAAACCTTTTTTTGGCTTCCCTTCATTTGTTGTATAATTCCCCATAAAAAATGTACATTGGTATTCCAGTGCGATTCCACTGAAATACAATGGTACTTGTCATGAAAAACCACCCCAATGAGAGACCACCTGCCTTTTAAGACCACTTTTTGAAATACTTTTTGCAGTACTTTTCTTGTTATTTATACTTCTCATGAGAGACCACCTGTCTTATAAGACCACATTTTGATCCTGCCTAGGGGTGGTCTTTGGTGACAGGTAGTACTGTACAAGTGGTATTTCACTTGAATCAACTTGACATTTCATTGAAATGCCAGTGGAAATGTACTTTGAACATATATTACATTATTTATTTTGGTGGCAAATGACCCTTTCTATAAGACCAAAATATTCCAGTAAAAATTTGCCTACTCTATTGATATTCACTGCAGTATTCGATTTCTTCGATCATGGAAGTGCAAGATGTTGATGCATGTTAATTTGTGTTTAAATATATATCTTCCAGCTCAGTACAGCCATTGCGTTAATGTTTATCAACACAGCTTTGTATATCTGCTGGGCTCTAATTAGTTACAGCCAGGTCAAGTCCCCTGTGGTCAGGGTAAAGTAGTTGGCAGGCTGTGCTATATATGGCCAAGGCTTCTTGATGTGGCTGACCACACAGAATGTTTTAGCGGCAGTATATATAGATCCCAGCCTGACAACACAATGGAGAGTCATATATGCTGTGAAAGCTGAATTCTTTGTGATCCAAACCCTGAAATTCATGAGCATTGCAGAAAGTATGCTGAAATTTATACTTACTTTGGTCTCTTGTGCCAATAATGATGCCAAAGTAGTCCTTTGTTATCACCACTGCCCATGTAGGTCTGTCCTTTTGTATGATAGTCTTGCATTCAGTTGCCTTTGTTAGCTGGACAAATTTCACACTACACCATGGCCATGTATACCACTTAGAGCCGAGGTTGGAGCTTAAGCTATTCACATGCCTGCCAGTATGCTATAATGTCCTTGAAGCCATCATTATCTTCAAAAACATCACAAGATGATGCCTTGTAATACTTGAACATGAACCCGCCATTGCCCTTTTAAATCTGAGGATGCCCAGCCTGGCAGCCTCGCTTTCAGGCCTGCCTCAGCCAATCAACCACTGAGTATTTAGATGAGTCAGGATGACTGGTACAGTATAAACAGTTAAAACTTGATCCCTGTGCTCTCAGGGTGAAGATATATATTGCAAAAACTCCTAGGTATGGATGTGATTTATGCTGTTTGTGTATAAACTGTCATATTCTTCAAAAAAAAAAAAAAGAAAGAAAAGAAAAAAAAGAAAAAAAGAAAAAAAAAGTGTCTGGTAAACAGCTAAAATTTCAAGTATATGTTTTAGAAAATCCCATACCCATGAAGGGACAATATTTTGACATGCCTATTAAGAGTTTAATGATTCAAAAATGCCATTGTTCACTGCTTGCCAACAGAGTGACAATGTCAGAACACAAGATGTCTTTGATTAACTTACTATTCATGTCACCACTTGTCATCTTTTGTAGTAAAGTGAGAATTTTATACATAGTATACATAGAAAGGATATATATTTTTTTTAATGCGTGAGTCTGTTATTCCAACTAGGGCCTGGCATGAAAAATTGACAAAGTTTGTGCTCCAGCATTATCCCAATGTGTTCCAACTTGATCCCAACATGTCAGGACCCTGCATAATTTACAGAGTCTGTTCTTCTAGCATGAGAAATTGACAAAGTTTTGAGCTCCAACATGGTTCCAATGCATTCCAACACGCTCCCAACATGTCAGGATCCTGAAAATTTACAGAGTCTGTTCTTCCAGCATGGGTCGACATGAAAAGTTGGCAAAGTTCTGTGCTCCAACATGATCCCAACAATGTGTTGCCTGAAAATTTTGGTTAAGTTGTTGTTCTGACATCATCCCAACATACCCCAACGTGATCCTGACATTACAGCAACTAAAAAATTTGATAAGGTTTGTTGCTCCAGTATGATCCCAACATAACCCAACATGCTCCCAACACTGAAAACTTGATAAAGTTTGTTACCCCAATGTTATCCCATCATGCCCCAACATGATTCCAAAATACCCTGACATGATCCCAACATTACCCAACAGAATCCAACATTGCAAAATTGGCAAAGTGATATACTCCAACATGATCCCAATGTAAATCCAACTTGATCCCTATGTCATCCCGACATGATCCCAACATACCCGACATTATTCCAACATTTTCCCGACATTTTTCCGACATTTAGTTTTGTAAGGGATGTGATGCAGGCACAACCTGCCAGTGTGCATACAGAAGTTAGGCCAGAGTTATTTAATTATTCGTTTCACGAACTCCGCCGACCCTATTTTAGCCAAAATCAGAAAAAAAATTAAAATGAAAATTCATCTTTTTTTTTATTTCCCCCGACCGACGCGGATAGTTCTGCTATTTTTTTTAAATTTCCATATATTCTGTTCCCACAAGCCTTGCTTAGAATCCACAAACAAACATGGATGGAAGTTGACATTACCTTGGGCCAGCCTTAAAAATATTTCTGTTTCGTATAATGCGCCCGGCGTGCACAAAACGTTGCGGTTGGAATATTTTTTTTCCAACAGTGCAAAAAAAAAATTTTTTTTCAGGCTTGATTTAAGGTTACTCGCAAGCCCCGTGTGGCAGTTCTGTAAACGCACATCGTTTGCGTACCTACCATGAATGCTATCGGTACATTGTAGTAAATTTGCGTCTACAGTATTGGCAAGTTCCTTGCAATAAAAGGTGTTCCTAAATCAAATTCAAACAAAAATTTTAATATTTCAAATCAGAAATCGAGTGTGCGCACCGTCGACATCTTTCCTGCAACTGTACACAAACAGCTGCTTTGGCCATGTGGTCTGACGCACAACACATCACCCGATTGGTCAATTGAGTCACATGCAAAAATGAGCCAATCTCGGCTCGTGTTACAGTGTTTTCATCATGGCTTCCACCCAGTGAACATGTGTGAATCTGCCGTCATTTACGGAGGGAACACACAAACGGGAAGCTTTGTTTATATTGCAGCATGCAAAAGTAAAGATTCCAGTGTTAATTGAAACAATAATTTTGAGTCACAGGCAAATACGCAAAGGTAGGGGATAGCGGGAATAGCCAAATGTGTCCCAAAATCAGTCCCTGAGACTGGGTCAGTTCACCGCAGATCCACTCCATGCTGTCATTTGGGTGCGACTGGAAGTCCTGTCAAGAAACCTGTTTTTTCCAACACTGCTAGAAACCACTGATAAATGGCATTTGATGGTAATTAGCAGATGAATTCACCATGCAAATTTTATTGTATTTTGACGCTGCTTTGACATCGTTGGGGCAGATTACACTAACGGTGATTAGTGTGACCCCGCTAAGCAAACCAAGGGCAAGGCAATGGCAATAATTAAATTACTGCCGGTACCTTTGTTATCGTAACGTAATCATATGTACTGTACGACAGTGAAAATGTCTGCTTGTGTTGACAGAGATAAAGTTCTGATGAATACAACTGCGGACCAAGTAATTGTTTACACTTGGCATGTTTATCAATTAGCGATTATTATCACCTATCGGCGCCCCACGCATGTACTGCGAAAGCGATTTTTCAAGTGATTAGACCCTTCCCCCCCCCTTCCCGTAGCCAGCCTTGCAAACAACTGCAACTTGTAACTGTGTCATGAAAATTTGAGGAATAGAGTTTCCAGCGAAAAAAAAGTTGGTTGCCCAACTGGGCAAGTACCTGTTAATTTTAACTTGCCCGAGATTAAATCTGACTTGACCACGGAGCAATAAAACCCTTAATGCACGTCCCTGCACATACATTCAAAAGAGGTGTGTTCATGACTTGTAATATTACTCTGAACCTTCATTATACACCCCTCCCCTCCCCTGGGGTTGTCAAGTGAAAATTAAAACTACACATTTGTATTTGATATCTTACTCTTTTTATTCTGTGATATTTTAAAAAAAAGGGCAACTTTATAATTATGCTAATCCTTTGTTTCTTGAAGCCCTGTACATGTACATGTTTAAAATAGCAAAAGACGCACCCCAATTCAAGCCAAGCCGAGGTGTATTTACAGTAGGGCTACTCTGTGTCAGCGCCAGCAAACCAGCCTGAAGCATATATTGTCCCGCTACAACCTCATCTGTGGCAGAGTCTCTTGCTTTAATACAGATTTAATAAAAAATGTTCAGCCTGGAATCTTGTTTATCTTGTATCAATACTAAGTCCATCAGTCACCGTACTGGCATGATGCCCATATTGCAGTAATACGTAGTAGGTATGTGTAGTTAGAAAAAAAAAAATTAAAAAAAAAAAAATCGTCCCTGCCTCATCAAATTTTTCAAGGCCCTGTTATACGAAACAGAAATATTTTTAAGGCTGGCGTTGTTTTCTCATAAATTTCATGTAGTTATTTTGATAAAAGTACCAGGGAAAAGTCAACGTTCATCCATGCAAGTAGTTCAGATTGAAAAGCTTGCACCAGTCTAGGACTAGAGGTCTAAAAACATACTACAATACACTGAAGTCCTGTATGGTGTACCGTAATACATGTAGGCATGCTTTAGTGCATAGAAGTAACCAGGTGTGTGAAAATTTTTTCCCCCTCCTACCCTTCAGTCTGGAGACTAAAATTTTAAAAAAATGCAAGTGCTTAATTTTTATTTTTATTTTTATTCCTCCCTCCTACCCGAGCTTTTTGTGGCAAATGTCTGTGAAACTAAAAATTAAAAACCTCTGGCCTTATGCAACTTTTACACAGTCACACTGATTGGCAACATCTAAAAACAGAGTTCTGTCACAGCTGAGGTGGACAACATATTACTCAAAGCCACACTGCATCTTCCACCCCTACTTGATACCTTCCACTTTCACCAACTTGCCCGGTCGGTTGCTGGGCAACTGGCCTTGCCCCAATCTGAGACTAGGAATTCCCAGTCTCAGCTCCAATTCAGATCCAATGCATGTACACGTACACCCAGAAACTGAACTTGCTTTATTTTTCTTCGTTTAACTGGATCAATCAGCTACGCAGTCATAGAAGATATAATTGGAAGTTAATGGTGGAGTCTAACATATTTTTGATGACAGAGTCAACCTTCAGACTCTGTTTTTATTTTCTCTCACGAGGTGTCATCACCTATCAGAGAACTGTAAAAATCTGTCTTGTGTGCATACTTTTGAAGATATTCAAGATTTGAAATTTCAAATGCCCTTAATTTGCATAATTGAAATTTGTGCAGCCTTCGTTACCAATTCATCAGATGCGTATTTGCCCATAACATAGGAGTAGAAGTTGGAATGGCATCTCTATCTTTGAAGTTATTCAAGATTAAAAATTTTCAATGGTGCTCCTTAGCATAATTTAAATTGCTGCAACTTTTGTTTTTAATTCATTAGATGCACAAAGGTCAACAACCTCCTAGTAGGGGTTCGAATCATATCTCTGTCTATTATAGTTTTTAAGATATTCAGAATTGAAAATGTCATATGCTGCTAATTAGCATAATTTAAATTGGTACAACTTTTGTTTTGGATTCATTACACACGCATTGGTCAATAACCCCATAGTAGAAGTTGAAATGGCATCTCTATCTATAATAATTTTGAAGATATTCAAGACTTAAAATTTCAAATGCTGCTAATTTGCATAATTTAAATTGCTACACCTTTTGTTTTAAATTCATTAGATGCGCAATGGTCAATAACCCTCTAGTAGAAGTTGGAATAACATCTCTATCTATTATACTTTTGAAGTTATTCAAGATTTAAAATTTAAAATGCCCCTAATTTGCATAATTTTAAGCATCTTCATTCCTCTGTATAAAAAGATTTTGGAACTCCCTGTATAGAGGTACAATCACGCCAAGTTTGGAGTTTCTATACGTAATAGTGTCAGAGAAAAGTGTCGAACAGATTCATTGGTAAAAAAGCTAAACCCAACCATAACCAAATCATTTTTTTCAACTTTACAAGAATGGTGACCTACACTAGACCAGTCATCATATTCCACAATATAATAGTGTTGGACATAACTTATATGACCTATCATTTAGGAATGTCTAGCTTAATTATTTTGCGAAGTATTAATATGTTGTTCAACACAGTTTGGCTGAAAATTTATGTCAAACTATAGGTGAAAGGCGTTAATTGCTCTGACTAAGTTTAAACAGTCTCTCATCCAAGTATAACCAATTTTTAGGAGGTAATAAGGCACAGGTATCTCAAAACCATTCACAGATGATGGCAACTGAGACTGTCAGCCATTTCCAAGGTTACACCCTGCACATGGTGCCGAATCAACAGAAAGTCTTTACTTGCATACCAAATTTCTGTGGCACAGGCAAATAGATAAAATTTCATATAAAATCCAAATCACTGGAGCGTCACCATGACACACCAGTAATAAAACAGCAGAGAAGCTGCTGTGAAACTGTGACCTAAAACAGAACATCGCTTTTCATTTTGAATGACTATAGATACAGATGTCACTAATAATATCTCCATCATTTAAGATTTACTAAATTTGATAATGATCCATTAAAATTACAGATGGCAAAGCATTCACAAGATTTTCACATCTTCACCCCCTAAATTCCAACTGCCATATGAACTCCCAATCTTTCACTCACATTAAAAAATTATCTCATTCAAAATGTGCACCCTGCATCCAGTTATCCATACATGATCTGTTTGTTCAAATCCGATAACTTTTTCAATTATTGAAAGAAAATAAAATAAAAAACTTGGACAAGTGTCGACCTACATTATAATTGGATCACAGTGACCCAAAGTGTAGGTCACCAACTAGAGTTTTGTGTACAATGTAATCAAGAGCAATTTTGATCTGGAAGCTTAATTCTATTTGCCATTTATGTCTAAGCTACACTCAAGCTCATTCATATTACAGAACATATTTTGGACATGATCTGTATATCCTATAAATTTGGCATGCTTAACTCAATATTTTTCGACATACATGTATGGAACTATTTTCTTTCAAGACATTTTAACTTGTAATTTGTCAAATTATAGGTGGAGCCGCTAGTGTCAGATGCATCTGAGATTTTGACCTCCTTCACAATTACCCTAAATTTTATGAAGATTCGTAAAAAAATTAATAGTGCAAGACTGGTGACAAGGTTTCACAGTTTGACTCGTACATAAATACTGTAGGTGGGGCCACCAATATCAAAGTCCACAATTTCATACACTTCATAAACTTGCCCTAAACTTATTTGAGCCTAAGTCAATAACTGTTGGGTGCAGAGCATTCACACGGTTTTCACATTGTGACCCCTATGTTCCAAGTGGCCATATGACCTTCACCTTCAACTTGGATTAAAAAAATGGGCCATGTTTCCAGCTTTCCACATATGGTCTGTTTGTTAAAATTAGGTAATAACTTTTATGTACATTGTACTTAAGTGCAATTTTGATCTGGATGCTCAATTCTATTTGCCATTGATGTCCAAGCTACAAGCTACATTCTGCCATTACAAAATCACCTCTTTTCAATTTACATGTACAGGACAGGTGACCAAACCAAACAAAAATAGGTCGTCACCGACAATAAATATTAGCATTGGACATGTCCTATATTTGCTTGTATGTAATTGCTTGTCAAGATGGCATTCAAAGTTTTTAAGTTGGCCAGTTGAATTTCTATGACCATTTCTATAAACGAAAATATAGGTTCATTTTAATATTTAATACATTGGGCATGTCTAGTACAACCCTTTTTTTTATATATAAAATTTTATATCTTTCAACACATATTGGCTCACAATATCTGCCAAAGTAGAGGTGGCATCACTAGCGTCACATGCAACTGAGATTTTGACCTCTTCCACAATCCCACGTAATTTCATGGATATCAGTCAAAAAAATTAATGATCCATTTGCTAGAATGGTCGCAAGATTTTCACATTTTACATTATACTGTAGGTGGTGCCACCATTGTCGAGCTGGATTTCCATGCACCCATGCAGTCTTAAAAGTTATGTGGGGCTACAACTCAAAAGCCGTGAACAGTAAATACACTCACAAGCCAAAAAGTTTACAGATCTATGGAATGATGGACAGACTGACATGAGTGACCTGCATGAACTCTTTGACCTTTGGTCAGCAGAGCCAACATTAGGGACATTACATGTACTCATGCAATGTCAAGCTAAGTAGTGAAATCAACACTTTCTGGGTTCTGAGTATGTACCTGTAATTAGAATTATGAAATACTACAGTGTCGTGTGTTTTTCAGTATGTTACAAATGGTCATAATCAGAGACAAACATTTCGATGTAACTAGCCCCCGCATAGTTTTTCTCCACTTACTGTAGTTCTTGCTATATTTCTGCACAGTTTGCCCCCAAAGTACTACAGCCCTACAATTCCAGGGCTTTACTATAAGACTTGTGGCTTTATATGTCTGTGTTAATTGTATCAAAGAGGAGGCCAGGAATCTTATTTTACATCTTATGCTTTTTCAGCAGTCCCTCTACCCTTTTTAAATACCCACCTGGAAAAAGTTTGTCCGCCATAAAGACAAGTAAGCAGTACCATCAACATCACCAGTACATACTTCATTTCATTCTCTCTACAAACACATACATATGCTATTTTACTTTCATACTGAAATTCAAAATGGATCTTTCAGTACATGAGTTTACCTGCAGAGTAAAAGGTGGCAGCACTGTTCACAGCATCAGTTCACACCCCAAAAGCCTGCAGTTGGCCTTGATGCCCCATATGGCAGCACATGTATCTGTTTCCACTTCTCACACAACCTTCACACTTGTATTTTGATTGGCTGGAAGTTGGTTCTACATTGGTGCCATTCTTGACAAGCCATTCCAACCCGAGACCAAGTGCCTTCTCAGACTAGTTACTTATCAAGCCATTTCAACACTTTTCCTATTAGTTATATGTTTGTGAGCGTACAACTGTCTTGGAAGACCTTAAATTAGTCGTCCTTAATGGTGGTAGCCAGATCAACACCTAGGTCTCCCTGAACCCAGCAATGATTGTTTTGATGTTCATTTCTTGTCAGTCAATCAAAAATGACAAAAGCCAGTGTTGCATCATCATGTCATTACATCAGGACCTTATGAAATATGAATCATGTGCAAATTTCTATTTAAAGTATGTAACTTTCCAAATTACCCACCCAAAAACTGAAATCGATGCGGGATTTTCAAAACATGTTCAATGCCTGATATTAATTTCATACAAAAATTGTTTCCGCAGAGGTTTGAATCTATGAATCAAGAATAAGTACAAGAGCTGACCTAGACATTCATCACACTTGTGAACAGCTGACCTAGACATTCATCACACTTGCAGCTCTGTGAACTTGGGATAGGATCAAGGTTACCCATGTACTGAGTAAGTCTGACCTTTATAGAAGAACACCAACATGTGCAACATCAAGGTCCCAGTTCAAGTAGTTTTCAAGTTATAATGAAGTGTAAAATTCATCTGTGTTGCACTGTGACCCCAGAAATGAGGTCAAGGTCACTCATGTACTGTCTAAGTATAACCTTCATAGAGAAACATTAATATGTGCAACATCAAGGTCCCAACTCAAAACAGCTTTTCAGTTATCGAGTGAACAGTAAATTTCATGTCAGTTGTCCTGTGATGAAGGTCAAGGTCCAAACATCACTGGAGCATGACCATTTGCACAAAACAGGTTGACACTTATAAAAGGTACATCCCTACCAAGTTTGGCACAAATCTGGCCAAAATTATTTAAGTTATAACCATAACAAGAAATGTTAAACATTCCCATTGAACCTTTTTTTAGAGATTTTCAAAAAAAATCATAAAAAATCCAAAAATTACTGGACCATGACCATTTGATAAGCTTGGTAGAGACCAAAAAATAGAAGGATTTATAACTGTGATCTGTGGCCTACATCTTTTTAATCTATATAACCCAATTCACAAATTTTATAGGCATACCCCTGTGAAAACTGAATTACAAAATATGGAATGCTCTTTTGAAACTGAACAAATTAAAATATAATATTGTTTGTCTTACATTTAGAAGTGTTACAGGTACTATTAAAATGGGTCAATATTTCCTAAAATCCCAATTTCATTTTATGTGTCATGTAGGTGTTTAGTGAGTCACCGCAGCATGGTGAGAATTCCAACTTAATTGTCTTTCAGATGACATTGAAAATGTTTTGTAACAGTTGCCAATTAACTCCTTTCTGATCACTTTTGTGTTCAGAAAAAGTCAAGTTTGACACTGACTTGCACACTTTGTACAGTCAGTCCCACATCCCGACCTGAGCCAATTTCTTAGCTCTAGGCAGGGTTATAGTTCCCACTAAATTGCCTTAGAGATGAGTTCAAAATGTTTTGGAACAGTTGCCGATTAACTCATTTCAGTCCACTTTTATGCTCAAAACGTATACTGAAAAAGTCCAGTTTGGCACTGACTTGTACCTGTTGTACAGTCAGCCCCCAGTCACGGCCCGAGCCAATTTCTTAGCTCTGCAGAGCCCTATATGTGCAAGGTGACAGTTGCACATTGCCTTTATATGAGGCTCAAAATGTGTTGTAACAGTTGCTGATTAACTCCTTTCTGACCACTTCTGTGTTCAAAAGGTATACTGAAAAAGTCAAGGTTGACACTGACTTGCACCCTTTGTAGAGTCAGCCCCCAGTCACAGCCTTAGTCTATTTCTTAGATGTAAGCATGCTGCTAGTCCACACGAAATTGCCTTTCAGATGAGGTTCAAAATCTTTTGTTACAGTTGCCACAACCTATATCAAAATTGTACAGAACTTCAGAAGAACGTGCGCAATATGGACAATACTACTGTTAATAGTAAGTAGTACTAAATACCACATGTACACGTTAGACAGTGACAGGTTAGCTCGTGGAGAGTAAAGAATTCGGACTGGGGAATAGGGTAATGACTACTAGTAGTAGTAAGTGGTTCTGGACAAAAAGACACAAATACCACTGAATACAATGCAGCGTTCCTGCTTGGTACGAATCATGACAGTGGACACGCTGTACTGTGGCACAGGGCCCAACACAGCAGTTTTCGGCGAGCGGAGGCAGTCTGCGGTCAGCAGGTCTATACGGACGAAAAGCAAATATATGCTTTTATTTGTGTAAAAGTTTTTGCAAAACTGTAAAATATACCTTATTGTGACAGTTTATGTATTTCATGAGAATATAACAAAGGATCATTTTGACAGGTGACCTGCTTGAAATTGACGTGTTGGAATTGTTCACGGACCATACCTGCCATGTTGGAATCAAGACGGCTGCATCATATTTGCTCTCCAGTACTTCGCATTCGAGAATTAACTTTCGTACATTGTAAATGTCCTTATTAGGAGCTACTCAACATCACTTCTTCCAGTATACTCACCCTGATAAGCTTATACTTATAGTGCAATAAATTCAAGGGACTGAAAACTGCCTAGGCTTATTTGCAGGCTATTTGGTGGTAGGATACTTTTTACAGAGGCGAGCAATAATATCGTCAGTGGAATCGCGCCACAGTTACAGCTGTTATTCACTATTGAGTATTGTACCAAAAAGCGACATGAAATAAAGCTTACTTGAACTTGAACTTGAGGAAGCTTGGCTGACTCAAGGAAGCGCGCCGGCGGTAGCATGTCTTGCACTTTTGCAGCATCTCTGCTGGTGAGCGGGATGGAATTTCGAACAGTTACTAGCTTTACGGCATGATGAAAAGGATTTACTACATTGCATGTACATCCCTTGCTTTCTTTTTCACCCTGTGCAATATTTCTTTTTGCATATTGGCCTATACATGTTTTTGTCTCATTTCTTGCCAAAGTAATGGGGCATAAAACTTCAGCACATCGACTTCGCGACAGTAAAATCGCACGTGCGTATTAATTTACGGCAGAATCACGGCGATCGTCATGGTATTTAAACAGATGGAATAATCGGGGAATGCTAGAAATTTGCTTGCAAAGCAGACCAAGTTACGTGTTACTACACTTGGTCTGCCCTTCTTCAACAGTATTTTATTTATAGTAAGGGAAACAGAACTATACTGTGACCCTCCCTCTAGACTGAGACACCAATCAGGAAGTTCATCATTATCGCCTTAACCAGTATTGGCAGTAACAGCCTCTGGTCCCTACTAGTGTACTGAAGCCTGTTACCATAGTAACCATACTCAGCCAATAAGAAACTGAGTCACTTTTCCAATGCAGAACAGTGACCTTGTCAAAGAAGGGCAGACCCCAGCAGAGTAGACAAAATACGCAGCTTGGGTCTGCTTTGGAGGCAAGCTCGAAATTTGATCCCGTTCGAAATTCGATTATGGGAGCAATTCCGAGATGATATTTTGTATGTCTTACCTGCGTTTAGAAAGTTCTTGCAAAAGTATAAAAACAGTGGTACCTTTCAAATAAGACCATCCCTTCTGCCAGCAAAATGTGGTTTTAACTAGTTTATGCTGCAGGTGGTCTTAAAATAAAGGTGGATATGATAGTAAAACCAGCCAAGTGGAGGGGACGAGTCAGCAGACTGGCCTATTTCCCGCGGCGGATCACAAGCACTCTGAGGGATCCGCCGCGGGAACAAGGCCAGTCCGCAGTGCTGCGAGTCTCCTCCACGCAGCTGGTTTTACTTTTATCCAGTAATTATAACTGTAATTTTATTTTCATCGTCAAATACAAAAAAAAAAAAAGACAATTACAAACAGTTTCAACGTTTATTTCATCAAACAAGGCTTTGCATATGAATAACTGTAAGTTCGTGTAACGCAGGATCCAGTAATTGGGTCATTTGAAAACTACATGCTTGACGTGCGCCAGCTACACGAATTTTGAAGGAAAGTTCTTCTCAGTGACCTTTGCACTATGGTGATACGGATTGACCTTTGCACTGTGGTGATATGGACAGGGTTATCACCCAGTCTGTATCTTCAACCTTTTTCTGGATGATACAATACAGAGGTGCCAAGTTGCCCAACATATAAAACGGGTGCTCAAGCTGAAAAATGTTGCAAAAAGCGGGAGTCCTATCACATTATTATGGAGGAAACCAGCGAAAAAGCGGGAGATAGACAAATTTGGGTGATTTATATTATTTGAAAAACGGGAGATCTCCCGCCAAATCGGGAGACTTGGCACCTCTGACAATAGTAAAACCAGCCAAGTGGAGGAGACAATAGTAAAACCAGCCAAGCGGAGGAGACAATAGTAAAACCAGCCAAGTGGAGGAGACGAGTCAGCAGACTGGCCTCGTTCCCGCGGCGGATCACTCCGAGTGCTTGCACGAGGAGTGATCCGCCGCGGGAACGAGGGCAGTCTGCTGACGAGTCTCCTCCACGCGGCTGGTTTTACTTTTATCCAGCAATTACAGCTGTCATTATATTTTCATCGTTAAATACAAAAAAAAGACAATTAAAAACAGTTTCAACGTTCATTTCATCAAGCAAGACTTTGCATAGTTTTGCGTATGAATAACTGTAACGCAGGATCCAGTAATTGGGTCATTTGAAAACTACATGCTTGACGTGCGCCTACTACAAGAATTTAGAAGGAAAGTAGTTCTCAGTGACCTTTGCACTGTGGTGATACGGATTGACCTTTGCACTGTCATGTGGTGATATGGACAGGGTTATCACCCAGTCTGTATCTTCCACCTTTTCTGCATGATACAGCTATAATTACTGGATAAAAGGCCAGTCTGCTGACGAGTCTCCTCTACGTGGTTGGTTTTACTTTTAACCAGTAATTATAGCTGTCATTTTATTTTCATCGCTAAATACAAAAACAAAACAAAAACAAAAACAAAAACAAAAACAAAACAAAACAAAACAAAACAAAACAGTTTCAACGTTTATTTCATCAAACAAGGTTTTGCATAGCTTTGCGTATGAATAACTGCAACGCAGGATCCAGTAATTGGGTCATTTGAAAACTACATGCTTGACGTGCTACAAGAATTTAGAAGAGAAGTAGTTCTCAGTGACCTTTGCACTGTGGTGACATGGATTGACCTATGCAATGTGGTGAAATGGACAGGGTTATCACCCAGTCTGTATCTTCCACCTTTTCGGGATGATACAGCTATAATTACTGAATAAAGCTAAAATTACTGGATAATTGACAAAAAATACTACAAAGTGGCATGAAACTGTGAACAGAAACATCTGTCACCATACATGTACTACAGGTCTTACAATCAGGGCCCACTGTGAATGTGCATGTATTGTAAAACTGTCACAGTTAAGCAGGCTATAGGCCTAAATTATTGAGAAGCGTACGTGTTACCAAGAATCGGTGACATCTCAGGTAACAACATGCTAGTAATATATAGGGTTTTGTCTCAATTAGACATTAATACTGGGGAGTATGAAATGATCCTGTTTGAATCTGAATGAAGGGTTTGCATGGGGGGGGGGGGGGGGGGAGGGTACTCCCATTACTTCAGAGCTGTAGCCTTGGGGTCCGATTGGTCAGACTGGTCGGGCCGACATTCAGGTCTAGTATCACCAAAACTATGTTATAGGCCTATACCAGAAAGTTACTTCAGAATTTACAAATTTCTGAATTTGGCCTGACCAACTTTAAGTTGAATCCACAGCACTGTACTCAGCATTACAGGTAGGCTCCGCGGGGGAAACATCCCCCATTTTTCACCACTTGTGATTCTCAAAGATCCCCCCCTCCCCTTTTTCAAACCATCGATCCTGAAGGCCCTGTGTTTTTAAAATTGTCGCTCCCAAAGACCCCCATAAATTGTACTGGAGCTCAATTACGGCTCCTTTTCCCTTATAGGATGTGCACTTCTACCCTTGGACTTTGTCAACACCAGCTCCCAAAGACCCCCCCCCCCTTATTTTCTTATTGATTAGCTCCCATTGGGTCTGGGTTTCATACCCTCAGTGGAGCATACCTACCCTAAAATATGGGTAATGCCGCCCCCCCCCCCCGGGGGTGCATCTCTCATATTGCTTGACTTGGTTAAAATGTCAGGTATCAGTGATTCTCATAAAAAGTTAAGTACAATCATTAATGTTGTACAATGAATACAGTGAAATCTGTCTCAATGAACACCCCTGATTAATGAAAACCTCCAACAAAGTGAAAAACTTTTTTTCGGTCCCTTTTTTCCCTGTTGTATTTAATATGGAGTGTTCAAATTGTACACTGAGTCAACCTGTCCTTGGTGAACACCTCTGATCTGTGAACAGTGAACGTTTTGGGTTTATTTTGGTCCCTAACAGCAAATTTACCTGAGATTAATGAACACCCTGACAGACCAAAATAGAGAAAGTGAATTTTTCTTGTGTGTATTGGATGCTTATTGGGTAAAATAGGATTATTATCTCCAAACCATGTCAAAGCAACAATCATGCTGTGTATTATCTCGGTTAATTAAGACAAGGAGGTTTATTACCCAAGGTTATCTACACTGCTGTGAAGAGACTGTCTGTACCAGATCAAGCAGGATGTTCACTTTGAGTAGAATTGTACAAGGTCCCACTCAAGCTAAGCCCTATTGCATCACATTTACAGAGCACTGTACAAACTTTAAATATTTTTTGCTAAGGCTGCTGAGCTACATGCTCTGGTTTAAAATGCATTTAGACCACTGACAGTGCTGGTAGCTTACAATGTGTCACAAACAATTTTCACAGCTTAAGTGTGAACATGAATGAAAAGGCTATGCTCATTTTGGGTGCTAATACAACAGTAATCCCTATTGTTTTCAGGTAGAATATAATTCAACTAGAAAAGATGATATGCTGCGTAGCAAATCAGTGTGTGTTTTTAATCAAAGCTTTCAAATGCGTACCAGTCCATAAAATAGGAGTAGAAGTTGGAATAGCATCTCTATCTATTATATAGCTTTGGAGTTATTCAAGATTTGAAAATTTCTATGGTGCTTTTTAGCATAATTTAAATTGCTACAACTTTTGGTTTTAATTCATTAGATGCGCAATGGTCAACAACCCCCAAGCAGAGGTTGGAATGACATCGCTATCTATTATAGTTTTGAAGATATACAAGATTAAAAAAATTCGAAGACTACTAATTAGCATGATTTAAATTGCTTCAACTTTTGTTTTAGATTCATTACATGCGCAATGGTCAATAATCGCGTAGTAGCAGTTGAAATGACATCTCTATCTATAATAGTTTTGAAGATATTCAAGATTAAAATGTCAAATGCTGCTAATTAGCATAATTTAAATTGTTACAACTTTTGTTTTAAATTCATTAGATGCACAATGGTCAACAACCCTCTTGTAGAAGTTGGAATGACATCTATATCTGTTATAGTTTGGAAGATATTAAAGTTTTAAAATTTCAAATGCTGCTAATTAGCATGATTTAAATTGCTTCAACTTTTGTTTTAGATTCATTACATGTGCACTGGTCAATAACCCCATAGTATATGTTGAAATGGCATCTCTATCTATAATAGTTTTGAAGCTATCCAAGATTTAAAGTTATAGTTTTGAAGATATTTAAGTTTTAAAATTTCAAGTGCTGCTAATTAGCATGATTTAAATTGCTTCAACTTTTGTTTTAGATTCATTACATGTGCACTGGTCAATAACCCCATAGTAGATGTTGAAATGGCATCTCTATCTATAATAGTTTTGAAGCTATCCATGATTTAAAGTTATAAATGCTGCTAATTAGCATAATATAAATTACCATAGCTTTTGTTTTAAATTAATTAGATGCGCAATGATCAATAACCCTCTAGTAGAAGTTGGAATGACATCTCTATCCATTATACTTTTTAAAATATTCAAGATTTAAAATTTCAAATGCCCCTAATTTGCATAATTTTGAACATGCATCTTCATTTCTCTGCATAAAAAGACCTTGGAAATCCTTGTATGGAGGTACAATCTTGCCAGGTTTGGAGTATCTATGCAGAATAGTGCCAAAGAAAAGTGTCCGACAAATAATTTACTGGTAAAGAAGAAAGAAAGAAAGAAAGAAAGAAAGAAAGAAAGAAAGAATTTTGGGAAAAACAGAAAAGTGTGTATAGACACACACACTTTAATAACAAAAGGCACTATGACCCAATGCATACGTGTGAACATCTACACACAGTAACGTTTGTCATATTGATCTTACCATATCTGTACGCAACACACTGGTGATTGCATTTGCAAAGTTCAGGACAATATAAGTCTCAAGGGTAGAAAGAATTTATCTTTGGCAGATAAATATGCTACAGTAAAAGATGGTGAAACGGGCTTGAGCCAAAAGAAAGCTGGCAGAAAAGTATCAGATCTCAGTGGGATCTGTAAACACTATCAGTCCTCTGAACAGGAAGAGAGACATCATTGATGCTTATGAAGACAATAAGGATCCTAAGGCTGAATGGTTCTCATTCACTGGAAAGTTTGATGAACTGAAACAGTCTATGAAAAATGCCTGGATTTAGAAAGCCAAATGAACAAACATGTGATTAGAAAAAAAGTTGGTGCCAGACAAATGTGCATCACTGACTTTTTCAAGTAGAGATGTGCAATGCCTGAGACTTAGATTCCTGTCTCTAACAAAACTGATCACACCATGATAATAACTGAACATTTCTTATTCTTCAGCTGACTTGATAAACAAAGCTATGAGACTGAACTGAGAATGCACATGTGCCTGTGCATTATTTTAATTCAGATTTCAAAACAATATACAGTGCAAGTGTACATGATATTGATAATGTTTCACTATTTTGGTGAGGACAGGACTTCAAAATACAGAAGTGATTAGTCACTGAACCGTTGTGGTTAAAGGAAATCTTGTGTAGTTTAGAAACAAATTCTTTTTTCATGATTAGTTTTGACTTTTTTTAATGTGGACAGGGCTTGTGATGCAGGTATTTACTTCGCCATTTGATTACATGTAAATGCAAGTGAATAAACAAGTATTATCAGTGTATATGTACATGTGTACTTCGTGTCATGTTCATCAATAAGCCAACCCTGGCATTAGTGAACACCTCCGATAAGTGAACACTTTTTCCCAGTCCCAAAAGCGTTCTCTAAAGTCAGGTTTCACTGTAAATGGTCTCTGGCTTGTTTTGCAGTACCCTAAAAATGCCTTTTGAGTTTTAGAAGCGTGCGACGTAATGTAGTGTATCAGTTGCAGGGTCTGGGCTCAGGGGTCAGGAAAAACTTTAAAAATATCCATGCCGGAAGATTGCAAGCTCATCAAATCATGGCGCTGGAAAAGGATGGAGGGACAACTTGGGGATTTCTTGAGTTCCATACAAATCACCTACACTGATTCAGATTGGATTGTCACATCTCACTAGCCACAGGGATTTGCATCAGAAAAATAAAAATGTGTCAATATTTATGTCTGGGTGCCAACCCAGACATTTTGTTTTTCCAAGAATTCTTTCTTTCTTTCTTTCTTTACGACCAGATTTGTCCGGAGTTTTTCTCGGACACTATTATTCCGAAAACCACCAAACTTGCCATTATAACTGACCCACCAGTGAAATTAGGCACCTGACTTGGAATAGTCATGATGTTCAAAATTATGCAAATTATGGGCCATTAAAATTTCAAAAGCTTTATATCTTCAAATATATTACAGATAGACACAAAGTTCTAACTTACACATATAGGTTTGAGACATCTGGCAAATTCAATAGCATACAAACAAAACTTGGGGAATTTTAATGTATGCTGAATTCAGTGAATTTCCCAACAATCCACATTTTGACTGGGGCTTCTGCTGAACTGAACCTGTCTGATAGGCAGCCTTCTAGCCATGCCTGCTGGGTTTTTGGTTTGAAAGGTTTAGGTCTTATGGCAAATGGGAGGTGGGGGTGGGAGTTGGGGGGGGGGGGCTCACAACAACTGTGTGATGAGGTTCTCAATAAAATACAGAGAATCTCTTTCTGTTCATGCAAGAAACATATCTGATCCATGTTCACACTAATGCTGCACAGAGCTGTAAGTGCACCATGGCTGGGACTGACCAGTCAGAGTGTCCTAGCTGGTCTGTGCCTGAGGCCAGGAGTCTGCTGGTCTTATCAATCAGTCCCCAGGGGATCAGAAGGACTGGACTTCTAGGCAGAACAAGCCAGAGTGTACCCTCTGTTAAAAATAGACTACACACAGAGCTGAGTTTGCTGGACCGGATCAAAGCCTGACTTACAGTCCTCAGTGACTGTTTTCGCAACTTGGTGAATTCTGAAAAAGTGTGTGGATTTGTATCATCTCAATGGACACTTCCATGTCTTTGTTTTCTTGTAGCTAGTGATCGATCGAGTAACTTCTTTCTTTCTTTCTTTCTTCTTTACAACCAGATTTGTCCGGAGTTTTTCTCGGACCCTACTATTCCGAAAACCACCAAACTTGCCATGGTGACTGATCTACCAGTGAAATTAGGCACCTGACTTGGAATAGTCATGATGTTTCAAATTATGCAAATTAGGGGCACTTAAAATTTTAAAAGCTCCATATCTTCCAAACTATTGCAGATAGACACAAAGTTCTAACTTACACATACAGGTTTGAGACAACTGGCAAATGCAACAGCACACAAACAAACCTTGGGGAATTTTAATGTACGCTTAATTCACCTAATTTCTCCCCAATCCACATGCAGGCTGTCAACTGCCTCCTGTATGACCTATTGCTTGACCTCTGTGGTGCCAGGCAACCATTTTGCATTCATAATTAATTAGCTTGAACCTGTCTCACAGCTTTCTGTCCATGCATGCTGTGTGTACGCTTTGGAAGGTTTGGGTCTTGTAGCAAATTGTGGTGGGGGGGGGGGGACTCCCAACAACTGTGTAAGGAGGCTCTCAATAAAATGCAGAGGATCTCTTTCTGTTCATGCAAGAAACATATCTGCTGCATGTTCACACTAATGCTGGACAGAGCTGTAAGTACACCATGACTGAGACTGACCAGTCAGTGTCCTGGTAGCTGGTCTGTTTTATCCTGAGGCTGGGGTGTGCTGGGCTTATCAGTTCCATCAGTCC